>AUXI01000221.1:0-31817 GCA_000482105.1 Crithidia acanthocephali | reverse complement strand
TCTTCAATGATGCAAGCTTTTTTGCCCACCTCGAATGCGCGGACGGCCGCAGCAATACCGGCAGGACCACCGCCGATGACACACACGTCGAACTTTTTCGACCACAACAGAAAAGTACGGCGCATCATTTTTGTTTTCGTACCCTTCGGAATTGGCGCCGTAAGATATGATAATGATTTCAATATGATCCGCTGCAATTCAATCACTAGCTAACAAAAAATGTGGAGAGCAAAAGAAAGAAAAGTAACAGTGGCATTTGTTGTCGTTTAAAGATCCACCAGATTCTAAAGTGCCATCTTTTCTGATATGATCAAGTGCTTTTATACTGTTCGCTTAATTCATGCGCTGCATGCAAATGATAGAAGCAATTGTTCATTTGTGTTCATTTACCAGAACACATTTTTGTTTCTGTTTTTTAATTGCAAAGTAGAGATACAATAGCCAACGCCACAACGCACCACTTAAACAGCCTCAGTTATTATTATTATTATTATTGTTATTTCGAGTTGTTGCGTTCCCCAACAGCACTATAGAACAGCACTTTTGTTGTGAATTCCCTGTTGACTGGAAAGAAAACAAATACAAAGCTTTTTGTGTGTGTGTGTGGAACGCTTTACCTGCGTTCCGAGTACACGTAAAGTGCACCGTCAAGGTGAACAGTTCATTGCTAAACATGAGAAACGACAACTATGTCTTTTTTTTTAATTTAACATTATTGTGAGCTGCTCAGGGCATCGCACAACTGTGAACAAAGCACATCTGCTCGTTCCTGAAGTGCGGCGTGGTGCAGGTTGTCAAGGAGGCGAAGAGTGCGTATCGCATCCACCGTAGAGCAAACTCGCATAGGTTGCGGATGGCTACACTTATTTGAAGCAGGAATGCACTTTACTGCAGTGCATCTTCACTAACAACGGGAGCGGACTGTTGAAAACCAGCGATGGAATGAGTGCCGAGAAGAAAGGAGGAGGAGGAGTGGGGGAGGGGGGGGGGGGACGTCTTCTTGCGCTGCCTTATCGTCCTCACAAGTGTTTCTGTGTGAAAGCGGATGGTGGTCTTTCGGGTCGTTTTAAGCTACTTTTTGGTGTGCGTAGCACTTGCGCAGGAATGGGAATAATATTACCCACTTTATTATATGGTGGAGAAAGAAAAAATGGGGTTTGTGTCGTTGCTCCTCCTCTTCGAGGATCCGGTGGCGGCGGGGAAAAAGTGACAGAAGCGGGGTTCGAACCCGCGCCTACGAATAGAAGAGAACTTGAGTCTCCCGCCTTAGACCACTCGGCCATTCTGCCTTAGCGACACTCCGGTTTTTTGAGAGTGTCAGTTTCTGCTGAGTTTGCTTGCACGAAAAGTCGTCACCAGCAGGATTCGAACCTGCGCGCGAGATCGCAGTTGATTTCGAGTCAACCCCCGTAACCACTTGGGTATGGTGACTGCGAAAGCAGCGCGACGAAGGACCCATGACAGTCACTTCCGAACTACCGGCTTTCGACATCCTTCTCCGGTACCTCTGCAGCGAAATGCAGTGATTGGGGCGGCATTTCAAATGGGGTGCCGTCTCTATTTTTGAGGGGACAGGGTCCGCTATGGAGGACGGTTACTTCAACCGATTTTATCTCGTCTACTCGTCTTTCGTCGCTTAGCATCAGGCGGGCCACGCAATGGGCAATGCGGCTGTCCGCGGAGCTATGCCTCGCGGCACGAATAGCCGCCGTGCTCATGGCCCACGCCTAGCTGGGATTTCTTCACTCGCAGTTTCGACGCGGTGTTAAAACTCACAACCGTCGCCGCCGTCGGGCACTGTTCTCTCACCTTTTCGGCTTTTCCCGGTGCTGTGGCCTGTTTCCGAAAAAGAAAAAGGAGGGAAAAGAGAGGAAAAGTGAGGGGGGAACGTCAGTGTGCGCTGCTTCAGCTGGGCGAGTTGCCCTCACGCACGCCGATGCGAGGACAGTTAGGATCACAACGCCAGGTGCGCAAGGGTGCAGGGGCACACGAGCCACGCTTCCGCCGTGTGCGTGTTGACGTCGCTTGGGCGAGCAAGGCACTCTTGTATTTTTAACGGTGTAGTCCTGCTTCTTTTATTGTGTGTGCTGAGCACACATCGAAGCTCTATGAAAGTCAAAAGGCAAAGTGCAAGAAAAACAAACAAAACGAGAAGTCTAAGGCGGCAACGCAGCAACGGATCTATGAAGGAAAAAAAAAAGGTGTATTCTTACAAGTGCAAGCAGCATACAGCGAAACACTGCTCGAAAAAAAAAAGAAAAAAAAAAGAACGCTGCAACCCCTCGTCACCACTCAGTCGCCGAGAACTTCAGTGCGTGGTAGGGCTTGTCATCCAAAGCAAACGAAGGAGTGATATCTTTCGAGGCTAGTATCTGGTGCTGAACAGCTACCTTTTGCAGGTGCTGCAGCTCCTTCTCCACCAACTCCGTTAACGCATCCGCCTCCTTCGTCTTTTGCTGCAGAATGAGCAGCACCTTCTTGTACTCCGCTTCGGCGCGGCAGCTCGTGCTCTGCATCGTTGACGCCAGCTCCTGCTGCCCACCGCGGATGTCCTCGACGTCCGCGCGCAGCGAGTCGACACGCTCCTTGAAGCGCACAAAGTTGCGCTTGGCCCACTGATTCGTCGCCTCGATGCTCGTCTGCGCCACGTGCTGCACCCGGTCCTCCAGCTGCGCGACGCGCTCCTCAAAGCGTTGGGCGGCGGCGGTGTCGCCCCGTTGCACACGCGCCTCCAGCTCCGTCATCTGCTGCCGCACCGACGCCCACCGCTCCTCTTGCTGGGCCGCGCTGGCGCTGAGACGGGCCTCCACGCGCTGCGTCACGTGCTGCGTCGCCTGCGCGCTCACCGCCGCTTGCATCTCCTCCACCTGCCGCTGCAGCTGCATGGTCAGCTGCTCCTGCCGCTTCAGGCGTGCCCGCAGCTCTTCGTTCTGCTGCCGCAGCTCCGCCTCCTTCTCCTCTTGGATGCTCTGCGACAGCTTTACCAGACGAGTCAGGTTGAGCACCTTCTCATCCGTCGCGCGCACGGCATGCGTGAGGGCCTCGAGACGGTCGCGGTAGTCCTGTGCCGCCAGAGTGCCGCTCACCAGCCGGTCCAGCTCCTGCCCGAGCCCACTCGTCATCGATGCCACGCCGCCCTGTGCAGCGGAGGGGCGGCCTTGCTGCGCGCTGGATGGCTGACTTGCGTACATGCCACCGCACCTCGTAGCAAGCGTGTTGCAGCGTACAGAAGGATCTCTCCTTCTTTTTTTTTTTTGTATGCTCTGTGAGAAAGGAGTGGAAGATGCGCTGGGCTGTACAGTATGTTCACGCGGCACTGTGCTTCATCTTGCAAAAAAAGAAAAAAAGGAAAGAGCGAGCGTGTGGAAAAGAGAGGTGTTACAGGGAGATTGGTGGACTCACTCGTGCGTCATCAGAGACGCGTGGCTGCGCAGAGTACAACTACTGTTATGCTCGCGTTGGTTTCACCTCCGTATCCTTTAGAGAGATGATGACAAACTGACATGTTTTACCGTAGTCGCGCGCTATGGAAGCACTCAGCATCTGCACACTGCACAGGAATTTCGCCGCAGTAGTCGCGTCAGCAAGACGTTTTGGCCACTCGTTGTTTTTATTTCTTTTCTTTTCACCGTCCAGGAGGAGACTCTAGTTTACATCAAAAAGGAATCCAAAAGGCACAAAAAAGCAAAAAAAAAAACCACCACACACAAAGCGAAGTGGTCTTGTCACGAGACAATCTTCACATGGCCGTCGCTCTGGTCAGCCTTCAGGCGGACGGTGAGCACCTTCTTCTGTCCATCCCACGACGCATCCGCCGCTGCCCGCCGCACCTTGCGCGGCAGCGCCGCTGCCAGGTAGTACACCCCGGCAACCGACACCCGCAGCTCGTACGGGTCAACCTCTGTCGCAACTGCCGACACCGCCGACACCTTCGGCAGCTCCACCCGCACCGTCACGCCGTCGCTCGCTGCGCTCGATGCATCGCGCGTGAAGTCGACACCGAGGTACACATCCTCCGCCGAGACGTTCTGCTGGTACAACACGGTGTAAGTTGGCTCCTCGTACGTGCCGGCGTCCGCCGCGGCAGGACGCCACAGACCCTCGCTCCGTGTCCCGCCGTGGGCAGAGGAGGACTGCGGCGGCAGCGATGCCTGCTGGGCAGCCACCGCACGGGCAGCAGCGGTGAGCGGGGCCGGACCGTCCCGCCGCTGCTGCGCGTAACGCGTCTGCAGCTCCGCCTGCGTCCAAATCTCATCCCCGCACGGCGCGGCCGGCGTCGCCTGCTGCCGTCGTCGCTCCGCCGCCTTGCCGTGCGACGGCACCGGTAGCCGCAGCTGATGGTCCACCACGGTGGGTGGGAGGGCGATGCCGGAGGGGTTGACGGCACCCGCTGCTTCTGCGGTGGCCGTTGCCACTAAGGTGTTGTGTGGAGCTGCTGCAGCTGCGGAGGGTCCTGCCGAGGTCCCTTGCTGGAGGCTGAAGCCGGTGGATTGCCCCCCCGGTCGCTCAAAGGTGCGGTTCTTGTCCAGCATCGACGCCAGGTTTTCTAAATCACCCGCATGCATCGCCATTCTTACCCCTTGCGTGAATGGGATGAATTCGTGTTAATGGGAGCTAAGCTGTTTTGCAACAAACGAAGGGCTAGAGTGGAGGGAGACGAAATGAGAGAAAAGAAACGTTTTTTTTGGTTGCTCTAGGTTGACGTAGAGGTGAAATCATATTAATCTTTTTAAACCTGCTCGTTGGAAACAACAACACCGTTGCAAGGCAAAGCGATGCATCACGACCGCTTCAGCGCACAAATACCCACCAAGTAATGATGCAGCATCAACCCACTACTCAGATCAGCACCGAAGTGGAAGAGGAACACTTTTTTTTTCTTGATGTGGTTTTGATGAGGTATGGTACCGGTGAGTGTAATCTAGCTCTGGGAAAGCAATTGCAGCAAACAGTGGAAAAAGCAACAACAACAGAGCGGTGGCACATATAAAATTGTTGTTCAGCACATTAAGTACGAAAAAAAAAAAAAGAGCGTCTCACAGTCGGCTCTGCGAAACAAGAGAGCCGCTCGCTAAGCTCTCCTTCCGCCACTGATCGATTAACGCGCTCATCTCAGCTGTTTCCACCAGCCGCATCAGATACTGCTTCGCTTGCAGCGCACTCAACACGTAGGCGCAGAGGTGGCCGTCCTTGATCTGAATCATGTTGAGCGCTTTGTGGTCGACGAAGGTGAGCGGCCACAGCTTGCGCTGCGCCGCGTCCATGCTCCACCACAGCCGCACTACCAGCTGGCTCGTGCCGTCGATGTAGCGCAGCGGGATGCAGTCGCGTCGACGCGGCTCGGTGCTGTAGAGGCGCCGCATCATCGCCCGGTAGGCTTCCCGCACGTGCGACTCCTGATTCTCCGGGTCCTCAAGCGCGCGGAACGTGTTGTAGAACTCCATGAACTGTAGCAGGTGCTCCGGCCACCGCAGCACCACCTCCTCATCCCCTGGCTCGTCCTCCTTTTCGAAGTGCTCCCGCATGCTGTGGACGGAGTGCACCTGCTGCGTGTGCTCGAGCATCTCCCGAATCATCGGCTCCACCTTGCTCACGTACTGCTGCAGCTCGGGGATGCCCATGCCAACGTTGCTAAAGACGTAGCCTCGCAGGTACTGCTGAGGGCGGAAGGATGGGATGCGCCAGCGCGTCGGTGCCTTGGCGGGACTCGCGGTCGCCGGGGCTGTGTTCGCCTTCGCCGCACTGCCGGTTTTGCTCACGCCTGCGCTGCTCGTCACACTTCCGTCACCAGCGCCACTCTCCTTTCCACGCGCGGCAGCGGCGAGAGAGCCGGCCAGGGCGGCGGATGCGTTTGCTGTGCTGCCCGCGACATCCGACACCGACTTGGACGGGGCAGGAGAGGAAGACACAGCAGCCTTGGCGGGGCTGGACGCTTTTTGCTGCTGCGACGGTGACGGTGGCGTTTGTTTCCCTGGCAGTGGGGAAGTCGCAAGACTCGGAGCGCCGCTGCTGCTGCCGCTGTTGTTGTTGTTGCTGCTGTTGCTGCTGCTCACGCGACTCGGCACCATGCCGCCGCGGAGTCTCTCCTTGTCCTCCTCCTCTTCTACCGGTGGCGGCGGCAGCGATGGCGCGAGGAAGAGCGTCCCACTCGGCAGCTTCACCTGCTGCGTGGGAATAACAATGCCGTAGCCGCAGTGCGGCTTGAGTGTATTGATCGGGTTTGGCGCACGCAGGTAGTTCACCACGCGCGTGTCCATTTCCACCGGCGTGTCCAGCATCTTCTCCATGAAGGCCCGTGCACCAGGCGGTTCGAAGGTGACGGCCAGCGTCCCTTCCTCAACGGCGCGACAGGTGGCGATGACGGCGCCGAGGCTGTGGCCTGTGTAGGTCAGAAACCACTCACCACTCCGCCCGCCCTCCATCGTGGCCAGCCGGTGCCGCACCGCCCTCGAGAACTGCTCGGCCAAGAAAAACTGAATGGTGGGTTGCTCAAAGTACATCCACACACCCGCGCGCAGGCCCAGCACCTCCGACGTTCCGCGTTGGGCAATGACGCAGTGGTGCGAGCGGCGGTGGATGTACGCGACGGCGTAGTAGCCCTCGCGGTCGAGATGCAGCGCGGAGCACTGGAGCAGCACCTCCCACCCATCCGGCAAGGCCACTTGAATGGCCGTCTCGGGGCTGCCAGCGCCGTAGACGTGGGCGGCTAAGGTGGCATAGGTGCCTTGCGAGGTGAGGCGCAGAGAGGCGACTTCGTGCGGCTCCAGCTTCGGACGACTTGCGACGACGTCAAGGGAAAGCGCCTGCGCTGCCGTGCCGCGAGCGCGCTTAGAGGCAAAGATGCCCATGGAAACTACACACACACACACAAACACACACACACACGCCGCTGTGCAGCTATCGATCTCTGTGTCAGTTTGCGAACGGGTTCGAAATGACGCTTCTAACCTTTTCGTAAGGCGAACGTCGAGCAAAGCAGATCACGCAATTTGGTGCGGTTCAAGTGTCCTTGTGTACAAGGAAAGGCGCGTGTAAATAGGCTTTTACGGAAAAGCACGCTAGTTGCCAAAGAAGACGATAAACACACGATACAAAAGCTCAAAGAGGAAAAAAAAGGGTCGGCGAGGCCAGAACGACTCTGATCCATAAAGAAAAAAAAAAAAGAACAGAAAACAAAAAAGGAAAGCGTAGGCACAGAAAAACAGAGGAGAAGGATGGAGAGCAGTCTACCTTGATGAGACGAGTCTTGAAGGTCAGCTCCCTCAAGTACAAAGCAGGTGCTCAGGTGCATACAGCTGCTTGCCGCCTCTCTACAGCAAATACTAGTCGCTCGCGTATGCTGAGCTTTCTCTACCTTCTTGTTTTAATAAATCCTACTCGTCTTACCACTGAAGCAGCGCGTTCCATAGCAGAGCAGGAGCGACATCTTAAAAGCACGCTGCGCTGTGCGACCGACAACACATAAACAATTCGTTTTCTTTCCCCCCCCTTTTTTGGCGTACGTCGCTCAGACAGTTGTTAGACTAATGAGGAGAGTTAACAGCAAAAAAAAAAAAGTGCAGGTGGCTAACGGTGTGGTGTGCAACGAAAAGCAAAAAGGAAGACGGTGCCCACTGAGCACAAAGAGAACTGCTTTTCTTGTCATTGAAGGAGGAGGAAATATGCTAAACCCGGTGGTAGCGCTCGTCATGCGTGTGCAAGAGCGGCCACAGACTTCCTCCTTCCCGCGTCGCAGCCAGTGCGTTCATCTTGTGCCCAACACACACCAAACACACAAACAACAAAAAGAGCTCAGACTTGACTTGCAGAGACCACACCACCTAGCACAAAGGAAAAAGAACAGAAACAAGTACACACACACACACACATGAACCAGTCAAGGGGAAAAGAAGGAGGAACACACGCGTAAACGCGCAGCTAGACATGAGTCAGCTTTTCTCCAGTTGTCGCGGGAGAAAGGAAAAAAAGATTAAAGATTTAAAGCTCCGGCTTCTCGACAAGAGGGGTTTTGCACTGTCGTTGTTGGTGGGTACTGAAAGGAATGCACAGGAAGAAACTGTCAAGGCAAACAGGCACCTTTCCAGCTCGCTTCTGCTCCTACAGCTTTTAATTTCTACGCACAAAGGCACTGCTACCGCTCTGCAAACATTTCCATCTCGTTGCGCCTTTCATCGTGGCGCCTACGTGTAGGCTCACGTATTTGTGCACGACAAACACTCCCGCTGAAGAAAAAGAAAGGGAAAGAAAAACTCAGAACGTACACAGTCTCAAAGAAAGGCGAGGACGAAAACAGCAAAGAAGCTCAAATAACAGCGAAACTTTGGCACGTGTGCATAACGACCAGTGAAAACAAGACCACGTAAAGAAGAAAAAAAAGAAAAAGTCTGTGAACAGTGTGTTCGTCTCTCTCACACGCTGACCACATAGATCCACGCACGCAGCGAAACAAAACGAGAAAAAACAACTGTTTTCTTTCGCTTTACCACGAATCGGCAATAAGACTTGCCTTTCTTGACGCCTTTTAACTAAGAAAAAACAAAGAAACGGTTTGTTGCAGTAAGATTTAGATTAAAGAAGCTGCCACAACATCACAGTGGCCTACACGCAAAGATTAACACAGATCTTCTTTTTAGTTTTATTTAGCAAAGACCTCTTGGGCCGCTTACTTCTTCTTCAGGCTGCCGTGCACAGCCACACCCTTCGTCGTCCCGCCAAACTTCTCGTGCAGGTCCTCAAAGTCCGACTCGTTGAACGTCGCCGTCGGGTGCCGGGACTCGTAGTGCGCTTGCATGGACTTCAGATCGGGGGCCTGGGCCATGCACACCTTGCAGAGGAACTTGGAGTGACCGGCCGAGCCGCCCTTGCGGTCCTGCAGACCAGCCGAACCGCCGCCCATGTTCGCCGTCGCCAGGTGGTTCTTGCGGGCCGTCTCCGCCGCCGTGTGCTTCGTGGGCTTCGCCTTGCCTCCCATTGTTGCTGCGGTGATGGTGGAAAGTGGAGAGAGTCGGGGACTGTGTGTGTGTGTGCGAGTCGGGGTGCTGAGAGAACGCGTGAAAGAGAGACAGTGCTGCGTGAACTATAGTTGACAGAGTGCCGTGCGCTTCTTTCGTCCTTTGGAGTTGTGGCGAGGGTGAGAGGCGGGATAGAACACACACAGCATGTGTGTGTGTGTGTGTGTGTAAGTTAAATAAAGGAAAAAAAAAGCAGAGTGGAGAAACAGAGGTGCCTCAACGATACAAAAGGAGAGCCCTATCCTTGACATGCGACGCGACTGCATTTGCTGAGCATTCGAACTAGTCATCTATGATGAAAGAGGAGATATCGCCTCTAAAAAAGACTCACCTTCGAGGCTGTCGGTAACCAAAGGAGAAGACACCGTCAACAACAGCACTCGCATGCTTCATGATGGACCAGGCGCTTTCGGATTGTAACTACAAAACAAAGGCCACCTTTTTGGCCTTGCGTGTACACTTTTCTGAGCTTCTGATGTGATGAAAAAGAGAAAACACATTTCTACACGCAAAGCGAGAAACCCTTACACGTTTCTTCACCGCCACCAGCAGATGGAAAAAAAGCGCATTGCGCCTTTTCTCTGCAATCACTCACACACGATCGCCGGAGGCGACGTACGCCGCCCACAGCTCGCGATCGAGTTGGTGCAGAGCATCGCTGCGCAGACTCGCAGGCGGCGTTGTCATCGCAAAGGCGTTCGCGCTGCGCCGCACGGAAGTGCGCAGCATCTCTGCCGCCGCAACGTCCGCGCGTGGCAGACAGTGGCGTCTCTTCGTAAAACGTGCAAAAGTCGGCAGGTTCGTTGTGGCCGATTTTCGCGCCATCGCCGCCAGCCGCTGGAAGGACGAAGGGTCGAGCAACGCAGCCTCGCCGGACGTCACCGCTGCCCACCACGACGGCGGGTACTGCGCGTACAGGGCAGCCCAACGACGCTCCAAACTGCGGTAGAGGTCCGCGGCGATGGGCAGGGGACGTGAGAGCGCTGCATTGTTCTCTTTTCCCTGCAGACGAGCGTGCTGCGCCGCCTGCAGCCCCGTGAGCTGTTCCACTTCACGCACCATGTACACCACATCTGCCACGGGTGTGCGGCCGTGCTGACGACTGGCCCATGCGAGAGCCATCAAGGCCCACCTGGCACGATCCCCTACGGTGACGTGCTCGCTGAAGATGATGAGAAAGGTACGGTAGTAGGCCATGAAAGCCGGGTGCTCTCCCTCTTGTAGCAGCAGCAGGGTTTGGTGCATGACGCGCGCCGAAAAGACCGTCGTGAGGGGTGTGGACGTGGAGGCTGCCGCTGTCCACGATTCGGCACCGATGCTGCCTGCCCATCCCCCGTCATCCTTTTGCATCATTGCTGCCTCGGGTGCACTACTTGTTGAAGCGGCTGCTGCTGCTGTGTTCCTCGGTGCAAAGAGTCGAAGCGCCACCGTCGCAGCTTCGCCTTCCTTCCCACCAGCCGCCAGGGCAGACGACGCGTTTCGCCGCTGACCCACCCCACGCGGCTCGTGCGCGTCCCCGCTCGGTGTGTCGGGCGCCGCCACTGCTGACGGTGGTGGGGTTGGCACCACATACGGCTGCATGCACTCCTCCCACTCACGCCGCCAGTGGACGGAGCGGCGGGCGTGCAGGAGGCGCACGAAGAGAAGCTCCTCCGCGGTCGGGCTCAGCAGCCCGTTGCTTTGCAGCGACTGCAGCACCATGTCGAAGGTGGGCAGCCCGCAGCGGGCAAAAGCGCAGAGGCAGGTGAGGATATCGTGGTGGGACGGTGCGAGGGTCACGGCGTCGCTCAAGCACAGCTGCAGGCACCACAGCGCAAGGTCTGCGTCGAAGACATCGCCGGCGAGTCGTGCTGCCATACGCAGCAGCGGCAGCGAGAGCAGAGCGGCGGCGATGCGCGGCGACGACGGCGAACGGCCCCGCAGGCGTCGCAGCCACCGGCACGCACGGCGCTGCTGGCCCGACTGCTGCAAATAACGCAGGTACCACATGAGGAGCACGTCCAGCTGCGCCGTGGTCGTCGCGGAAAACTGCGAAGACGAGGTAGCGGTGGTGCATTGCGCGGTGTCCCACTCCATCCACTCCTCTAGAGAGGCGTCGACGTAAAACGTGGCCCATTCGGCAATGTCATACTGACGAGCGGCAACGGCGGTGCGCAGCAGCACGACCAGCGCAGGACACGTGAGTCGCACGATGCAACGTTGTGGGTGCGTCCTGGACACGGATGATGCGATCGACGATGAAGCAGAATGGACAGCTTCTGCAGCTGCTGCTGTTGGTACTGCTGCTCTCTTCTCCTTCTTCGCCACCACTGACGTACCATTGGTGTTCTTCACTTCCCCTTCCTTGCATTCCTCCTCGCCGAGCCAGTAGCGAAAGCACTTTGCGTAGATGGCCGCCTGGGCCGCGGACCAGTCTCCGCCGGCGTCTCCGAAGTGATAACGCGCGCTGCGGAGCGTGACGGTGAAAAACGTGGCCTCCTCGCCGCTCGGTACGTGCAGAAGGCAAAGAACTCGCATGATGAAGGCGTGCCAACGCGCCTCAGCCGCTTCGCTGGAATTCGACATCCCTTCCCGGTGCTCGACATTCAGTCCACCTCTTGCCTGTGCGGAAGCCGTCAGCGTGTCGCTGCGTGCCTCTGTTTGGCGTGCACACGGCAACGCCGGTGGGAAGCGACGTTGAGAGGACACCGGAAGCCCTTGCCAGCCGTGTTGAAGGGCAACACGTACACACTGCACGAATACCTGCACGGCCACCAGCCAGCCGGAACTCATTTCAGGCGTTGTGACGCCTTCAGCAGCCACACGAGCCTCCGCGTCGAGTTGCGCAGCGTGAGCTGCGTAGTTGAGGCAGTGGGTGAGCGTCGGCAGGTCAGCGGCCTCCCCGGCGGCCTCAATGACGAAGTCAGGGATGGAGAAGAGCGGGGCCTCTCTGCCCGAGGACGGCTTTGGTGTTGCGGACGCGGTGGCAGAGGGTGCCATTGCGTTGACTTGCATGCCGTCGCGCGCTGGCTGAGCGTGCTCCATAGGTCGCGCCTCCTCGGTGCTGCTGCTGCTGCTGCTGCTCGTTGCAGTGCCAGACGGCAGGAGTACCGCGTCTACGTACAACGCACAACAGCGGCTGTGCAGCCCTACCACATACCCAATCCGGCAGACATCCACAATCATGCGGTGGCGCTGTCGGTCCGTCATGGCACCGAACACGTGTGCCTCCTGCGCGACGCGGTCCAGCATCGCGCGCACTTCGTTCACGGTGGCGTCGCTTGCGTGATGGGCGTGCGGGGAGTGGCGCTGCTGACCGTCTGGTAAAGTTGTCAAGACCACATCACGCAGAGGCACGGTGTCATCAACGGCGCTGCTCGATTGCTTCCCAAAGACAGTTTTGTGTGCGGCGAAGGCTGCGGAGAGCGACGTCGACGCAGAGAAGAGAAACATGTTCTCGCAGAGGTGGTCGTGACGGCGCACGAAGGCGTCGAGCTGTTCGAGCGTGAGGAGGGACGACGTTGAGGAGGCGGTGGTGGAGCCAGAGGCAGCGCTGGAGCTCAAGACGGTGCTCGTGATTTCCTCAAAGCCACTGATGCTGCTGCTGCTGCTGTTGTGCGCATCGCTTCGATGACCGACAACGCCTGCCGACAAGCCGTCGTCGACACTGCCACTCTGTTCTGGATTTGGATTTGTGGAGTGTGAGAAATGGGTGCGAGCGCTGCTCAGGTGCAAAGAAGACACCATAGAGGTAGCCGCAGAGGACGACGGAACGCTGGCGGCGACGATGTGTCGACACGAGTGGCACAGCGGGCGATAAGGGCGGACACACGCAGCCTGGAAACCCTGAATGCGCCGCATTACGTGTTCCTCGGTGACTCGGAAGAGCTTGATGAAACTAGATACAAAAAAGAAAAAGAAAAAAAAGAGTTCTAGACGCTGTTGGCGTGGCCTCTTCTTGCTCGCATGGGAGTCACCGAGCTACCACAAAGTGCACGGATCAGACACGTGCATCTGCCAAAAAACGGCTGTGCATTGACATGGTGTGAGCGATTCGAGAGTCGAGAAGGGAGAGGGAAAAAATAGAACGTGACTCGAAAGAGAACAAAATGGAGGCTATTTTATTCCCGGTTGGGATTGCAAAAGAACACTGTCGTCGTGAGGAATAAAAAAAGAAAAAAAAAGAGTGCATCCCGGCAATAGACAACGAACAAGAAAGTCGCCGCCACTGTGAATCTTGTCGAAGCTACATGAGCACACATGTAAAAAAAAAGTATATTTCAATGATAGGGAGCAGCATTGAAAGCTCCTTTTTTGTGTGGTTTTGTGTTTCTTTTTAATGACAGTTACGATATAGGTTGAAATGGTAAAGCATGGTTGCAGGAAGACTACTAAACAGGAATAAAGCAGGTTGCTGAGGTTGCGCCGCAGTTCTGCTACGGCGGTCGAAGAGAATAAAGTGAGAAAAAAAATTAAAATAAAAAACAGCACGGGTACAAAACGGTTTGTGAATACTGTCACTGCAATGCACGAGGTGGAACACCTACAACGCAGAGACGGAAAGAAGAGGGGGAAAAAAGAAAACGGTTGCCTTCTCCCGCGTTTGCAAGGAGATTGCGAGTTTTGCTATCGACACTACTAAAACGACGAACACAGAAAACAACAACAACACGAGGCAAGCATGCATTTGGCCGCTACGCGTCTACTGCACGTGATGTTACAGACAGAGACAGTGGAGGAGACCATGGCTCACGCGGTACGAAGCCAACAACAACGGGAGCCAGGACAATGGGGCCGCGGCTCGCAGCTCCCACCTCACTCCAGCACCTCATCCTCCCAATCTTGGTCACTCACATCATAGGTGACGTCGTTTGCATACGTCTTCGCCGTAATCGGCGACGGGCTGCGTGCGCCGCGGACGCCATTTGGTGTAAAGGGTCGGCCTTGGTAGCTGACGACCTGCGGGCCTCCGGCGCCACCACCACCACCGCGGAAAGGGCCAGCCATGGGCCGCAGTGCGCGCAGCCGCCGCTCCTGAGTCTTCCGGGCATCCTGCGCTGCTTTGCCGCCCGGCGTCGCGCTCTGGTCACCATTCCCTTTGCTGCTGCTGTCCTCGTCAACATCGCTGACCACGGGTAGTCCAATAGGTGCCTCAAACCAGTGGTTTTCCAGCCGCAGCGGAGATCGGTTGTGCTTCTTCGCCTCCACCTCCTCCTCCCGCAACTGCCGCCAGTACTCGGGATCCTGGTAATTCTTTTCTCGCGCTTCAGTGGCACGCCGTACGCGGTTGTTGCGCTCGTGCAGGTAGACCACAAACGCCAGGCCGGACCACAAGCAGGTGTGTCGAGCGACGGTGCGCAGCGTCCCTCGCCGCTGCTCCCGCTCCGCCTGCCGCAGCTCCTCCTCCGTAAAGCCGGTGCCGTACGGGTTGCGGTAGTCCGACTCGTAGGGTCGATAAAAGTAGTAAGTGGAGAAGTTCGCGTGCCGCCCACGCTGGGCACGGCTGGCGCTCGCGAAGGCCGCACCGAGTCCCGCGCCGTAGCTCTGCTGCTGAGACTCTGCCCGGTAGTGTGTGTTGGTCGGGTGCTCCCGGCTGCCCTGCTCGTTCGTGTTCATGTTCATGTTCATTTCTTCCTCGTGCAAGTTCCGCCAGTAAGCCCGGTGTGAGGAAGCGCCGGCGCCGTCCCGTCGCGCGTGAGGGTGGGCGTAGAAACCAAAACCCGAAGCACCGATGTCGTCGCCGCCGCCGCTGCTGTGGTCTGCGTCGACGTTTGCAGCACCGGCGGCACTCGTCTTGTCGGCGCCGTGTTCGCGCAGCAGCGCCTCGTAGGCGGCCTGCAGCTGACGGAAGTACGCCGCGTCGCCACCGGCGTCGGGGTGGGCGGTGAGGGCCTTTTCGCGAAACGCCTTCTTGATGTCGCCAGGCGTGTAGGACTCCCCATCGCGCAGGCCGAGCACCGCCCGTGCTGTGGCGGCCCTACGAAGGGCGAACGTGAAGGTGAGCATGCCACGTCAGTCGTACGAAGCGAAAAAAAAAAAAAGCGACAACGCTTGGGAAGGTGGGGTAGGTGCGCAACTCAACGGCACACCGATGCGTTTTTGCTTGGAGGACGTCTATGGTGGTTTCAACCAAGAAGGGATAGATGCTCTTTCGCTTGCCTTGTTGAGAGAAAACAAAAGCCGTGTTGAAGTGAGGAGACGCATCCCTCAAAAACAGAGACGGAGCAGGAGTTACTTAAATAGAAAGCAAAACAAAGAAAAAAGAGCACACGCTCCAAAAGCTCGCACCACTCGGCGGCGAAGGTGCAGAGGTATGAGAAGGGCTAGCCTTTGGGATAGGCCGCGACGCGGTCTCGAAACGAGAGGCGTAACACAACAAGAACAACAACAACAACAACAACTTCTCCATGTTGCGCTGTCCTTTTTCATTTTTACGTCAGATTTCTGATAGGGACGACATCCGTTTACGACTACAAGCGTCCATCAGCGCTGCCAATGCACTGCTTCTTCGTTGATTTCGAAAAGAAGAAAAAGAACGTTTTCTCAACAAGTGTAAAAGCACATCCAGCAATGTGCTCCTTACACAGGCAAAACACCAACCACTTTCACCAGTCTCACGGCGCGCCTTCGGTCGGCTCCGCCGGAGGTTCCTCCAGCTTCCGTATCTTCACCGCCCCCCGCTCGCCTCGCTTGTACGCCTCCTCTAGCACCTCCACGGTGCGGGTGAAGTAGCCCTCGCGCCGCAGGTCCGCTGTGTGCTCGGCGAAGTCCGCGGCGGACGGGTACATGAGCCGCACCAGTTTTTCGTCCTGCTTCAGGAAGTTGCGGTTGTAGAAGTGGCAGCGGTAGTGCGCGTACTTGCTCTTGTCATCGCGGAAGAGCGCGCCGCAGTGTGGGCAGCAGTGCCGCGCCGCCGGCGTGCGCCGTGGCGGGAAAACGTAGTTGAGGAAGCTGCGCAGTGTCTTCTCGACCGTCTCGGGGGTGCGCACCCCGCGCTCAAAACTGCGCAGCGCCGCGCTCTTCTGCACTGGCGCCACGGCTGCGTTTCCACCACTGCTCGCTGCCGCCGAGGCGCCGCCCGGGGCACCGGGGGTGGTGAGGGTGGAGGGGCCGGCAGCAGCCGCAGCAGCACCGGCGGCGACGACGGCTGCGCTGACGCGGGCGGTGCTTTCGATGATGTGCTGCATGCTCTGCTGCCACGCATTCGCCGGGCCGCTACCGCTGCTCGCACCACCCGCGCCACCGCTGCGACTGCCGGCCTTCCCGCTCGACGTGTCCGCTGTTGCGTCGCCGCTCTCGTTGCCTTCCTGCTCCGCCTTCTCCTCGACCTCCCGGGTGCGCTGCAGGCGGTCCTGCACGTACTCCTGCAGGCGGCGGTGGACATCGCTGTTGAAGGTGCTCTGCACGATCCACGAGTCGAGCAGCGCGTGGAAGAGGTAGCGGTACTCCTCGACTGCGTCTTCGATCCAGCGCGAGGTGGCGGGCAGGAAGATGGGCACAAAACCGGCAACGAGGTGTGGCAGCTCCGCCTCCACCGCAGCGTGCAGCTTCCCCGCCGCCTCCGCGCAGACGTTCTTCACCAACGCGTCCATCACGCAGAAGGCGAGGTAGACGTCCTGCACCGCAGCGTGGGCGCGGTAGGTGCGCTCCCGGTCCAACGCCGAACCTTTCGGGGCAGCCATGGCTGTCCGCGATGCAGTCGACGCAGCAGAGGCACCATCCCCACCGCCGCTGCTGGATGAGGCGGCGGCACGTTGCAACTCCTCACTCAGCTCTGCGAGGCGCTTCCCGGTGTCTTTGATGCAGTTCTGCACGGTAAGCCACGCATCGAGCACCCAGCTTGGGTGGTCGTTCACCGCCCACACCACGCCGTCCAGCAGGAACTGCGTGCGTGGGATCATGGAGGGGACGCTGATGAAGGGGTGCTGGCGGGAGGCGTTCGCGTAGGAGGGGGTGCGTAGGCGGCTGGCGAGGAACGACTGCAGCGAGATGCACCACTCCTCTTTGCGCTGTGTGTCAATGTCCATGTGGCACAGGTGTCTCCGTAGACAGAGACGAACGAGGGCCGAAGAGGAAAAAAAGAGAGAGAGAGAGAGAGAAAGAGACCCGTCGACGTCTCAGGGACTCTAGGTATAGCTTCTCTCAGTGAAGAGCAGCAAACAAAGAAAAGAGCGCAGATGGAGAGGGGACAGTGGACAGTGGAAACAACTAGTTTTGTTGTTGTTGTTGTTGTTGCTCAACTCTCCAGCGAAACAAGCAGACGAGCTTGCTGATCAGGTGATCGTGGTGTTCTTCACTTTTTTTTCTTTTTCGCCAGTAGGAGAACTCAATAGTCTTCATGAGACCTAGGCAGGAGACAACGAGCAGGCGATAGCTCAGGAAGCGGCACAACTACAAATCTTTTTTTTAACTGTTTTGAAGGTGTCTAGAGAGGTCTAACGAGATCATAAACACGTGATCGAAGAACGCATCTAAATGGCGTGAGTGCTGCACCGCTACATCACACAAGAGAGGAAAGGGGGGGGGGGAAAGGAGGAAAAGAAAGAAAACACAGGGAGTGCTCACGCTTCATTCGCATCTTTCGACGCATCAGCACCACCGCGGTGTGCTGTCAAGACCCACTCCACAAACTGCGCCTTCCGCGTCGCCTTCGCAGCCTGTGCAAGCTGCTCAGCTGAGATGCAACACCGCATCCGCGACGTGGCATCCTCTGCCGTCATCGCCCCCACCTCCTCCTTGACCAGCTTCCGCAGCTCCGCGGCTGTGTAGTGGTTCTCCAGCTCAAAGGCGGTGATGGTGGCATCAGAGATGGGTTTCCGTTTTTCACGCAGAATCTCCCGTGGAATGCGCTGCGGACATTCACGGAGGTAGCGATCGATGTTGTCCGCCGTCAGCACCTCCTCGCCATCCTCAGGCTGCCACGCACCAAGGCCGTTGGCGGCCTCGTCCGCGCTCGACTGCGACAGCGACAGCGGGCTGCGCTCAGCACGCGGGATCTTCCGGTGTGGGTGGTCGCTGTCGTCTCCGACAACACCACTGCTGCGCACATCTCCGACATCTTCTCCTTCTTCGTCCTCGTCATCCTCCTCCTCGCCCACTTCGATTGTTTCGTGGTTCTTTTCATAGGACAGCAGCAGCCAGTCCTGCAGTCCCTCAGCCGCCGTACTCGATGTGCTCTGCGTGGCTGCGGTGGAGGGAGGCGAGGAGGAGGAGGAGGCGTCGCCAGACGTGGGCACCGGAAAGATCACGTCGACGACGAAATCCACCAATGAGTCGGGAAGCGCGGCCGTCGTCGGCGCTCCAGCATCCGTGCTCTCCGCACCTGCCTGTTTTCGCAGGTGCTGTTGCGCTTCGAAGGCGGAGGCGAGCACCGTCGGCTGCACCCCACACGCCAGTATAATGCGTTTTACCTCCTCCACGGAGCAGCACCGCAACCACTCATCTAGCCCATCGATCAGCATTTGCTCCACGAAGGGGGAGGTGGAGAAGGTCTTCGTGGCTGCTCGCCCCACAGCCACCTCCCCATCGTCTACTTGCGAGGACGACGGCGACGATGTCGGCAGCGGCACGTCAAGCACCTCGCGCAGGCGCATGAGCAGGTGAATGGGGAGTTCACTCTCCACCTGTTCCGCGTAATGCAGCAGCGAGACCGGGTGGCAGACGAGGTAGCTCCACGTGGTGTCAATCGGTAGGGAGGCGTCTTGTCTCCTTTTCGAGCCGTCAGTGTTCGCTGTGATGGGAGCGCCATGGGATGCCCCAGTTCCATCTTCATGCGTGCTCTCGCTTTCACCGTTGGCGGTTGCGAGGACAGAGGCGTCATCATGGGCCACAGAACCGTCCGTCTCAGGTGCGGAGGAGACCCACGTGATCCTGTCCCAGGTGCTCACCGCTGGTTCCACCGCACCAGTGCCGATGACACTCAGCAGTGCCTGCTGCTCCTCGGCACCCTTGAAGAGGCGGCGGACGTTGCCACGCAGCGCGCGCAGCGAGGCGGCGAGAATGGCGGCAATGGGAGTGCCGTCATCAAAGGTGGTGCTCGGGTGCACAAAGTGGCCATCAACGCTGACGTCGTCGCGGAGGACGAAGGGCTGCGTGCCGGTGTTGTCGAGAAACGCCAGTACACGGAAGAGCACGTTGGTGCGGTATTGACTCGCTGCTATGGAGCTCATGAAGGTTCTATCGCTTTCTAAACAGTGTCAATGCAGGTTTTTACCTCTCGTGTATATGAAGAGAGAGAGAGAGAAAGGAAGAATAGGTATTGGCACAGTATGTTTGAGTTCCCAGACAAATGCAACTGTGGAGTCGAGTGCCTTACTGCCCACTAAGCCAGGTTACACTTCCGTGAAGAAAAAGAACAACAACAACAAAAAAAAGACCCCTCCATTGAGTGGTTAAAAAGGTGAAGGAGAATGAGGGCGCGCGCAAAACGAAGAAAAGAGGCAAGTGCGCTAGAATCGAACAAGAGTAGTAGTAGTAAAAGTGCCTCCTTGCAGGTGATCTTGTAGCGGTCAAATACTTGCTCTAGCATGCTGAGATCAACATGGTATTTGGAACACAGTTTCATTAACGGACGGCCTTGTAAATGTCCTCCAGGTTTTTTTTCTTCTTTTAGTGTTCTTTTTCTGCGGAGTTCGAGACAAAACAGTCAACATCCGAAAGAGAAAGCGCAAATCCGCGCCGGCACGCGTATCTTTTGACGTGGCACAGCTTCGTCATCTGCCAAGCTGCTCTGACAAAGAGAAAACAGCACCATCTGCGACTTTCATTCCCCCTGCTCAACGGCGCCGTCATCTCGCGCACGCTTCGTAACAATGGACACCAATTCGTACGTCTCCCCTGCAGCGGCGAGTGGCAGCAGGACAACACGTCGGCGGTGGTGTTGCGCGTGCACGTGACTCGTGGCCTTCGACGCGGACACACGGGCATTGACCACAGCTGTGTGAGTAGCCACTGCCTCCTTCTGCACCCCTTTGTTTCCGTCCGAGCTCGTGGCGGCGGCGTGCGCAGCGGCTGCGTCGTAGCGGCAGAAGAGCGGTGTAGGGGTAAGCAGCTCCGCAGTGCGCTGGCACCGCAGCACCACGCGGTTCATCGCAGTCAGCGAGGCCAGGTCCACAAAACACACCCGCACGACATCGGATTTCTCCTCCCCTGTCGCAGTCATTGGCGTTCTACGTGGTCTGCGGTGCTGTTGGCTGTGCTTCGCCACGTCATCCACAATGCACAGGCTCGTCCGGTCCTTGCACGTGTTGGGCCGACGGTACGCCACGCGTGCCTGGTAGAGCGGCACCCCATATGTTGCAGTAGCAGCGGTGTTGCTGCTGCTGCTGCTGCCATCCGCGTCCTTGCCGGCGTTTGCAGTGGTCTTGTCACCACCGCCAGGGACGTGGATCTGCACGGTGCCGACGGCACGCGCGCCGAGTGGAACTCGCTGCTGCAGCGCGGCCAACTCCCGTGCGCGGTGGACGCTGATAGTGGTGGAAATGGCGATGGCGGCCGTCTCGCACACCAGCGGCGGCGCGGCCTCGATGGTGAAGATTGGTGCCGTGGTGGCCGGCACCTCGAGGTGGAGGTCTCTGCAGGAGAGATGGAGCTCCTGGTGAGCCGGCTCTGTCGCGGTGGCTGATTGCGTCATTGGGAGAGCGACTAGCTTGCGCGGTGGCGGCAGCGGTGTAGATGATCTTCGCCACAGCAACAAGGTGTTGAGAACAAAAAGAGAAAAGAGGACAAAAACAAAGAAAGAGCGTAGAAGAGAGGTGTGTAGCGGTGCGACGTTGTGGTGGGGTAGCGCATTGCTGAATTGGCCATACACGTTGCATCGAAGGAGCGACCGAAAAACAAACGAACAAACGGAGAACGCTTAAAGGTGATTTGCTTCAATAGCTTCGTGTAGTACGAATGGGAGGAAAAAAGAAAAACACACAACTCTGCTCTAAAGCATCACGATACATACGACGAGAGAGAGAGAAAACAAATGAAGGGTCTATGAAAGCAAGCGGCAAAAAAACAAGCGCATCCCGCTAACGCTGCTCCCGATTCTCGTACGTCCAGAAGGAGAGGCAGTCGATCAGGAGTCCCACAAAGAGACCAGCCTGCGAGGAGCTGACGAACTCGTCGCGGGTGATGCGCAGGGGCTCCGCTTTCTCAATCAGGTCAAACACCTCCTGCACCACCGTCTCACGCGACGGCACATCGAGCCCTGCCGCCTCCAGCTTCGCGTGCGTTTCGCGAAAAAACTGGTTCACAATCATCGGCGTCACCACCCCGGTTCCCTCAAGGTCCAGAATATTCCAGAAGAAGTGCGGGCGGCTGCACTGCGGCAGCAGCTCCACCGCGATGACGAAGTCGACGAACTTGCGGTAGTCCATCTCCGAGCGGGTCATGAGTGTGTTCGTCTCGAAGTACCGGTCGATAAAAAGACCGCAGAGGGGGCTCGTGTCCAGCGGCAGGCCGTCGTCGATCACCGTCGGCAGCCCCTTCTTGTACGCCCGCAGGTTTTCGACGTTGAGGGTGCCCTTGTTGCGTGTGTCCAGCATCACAAACTTGTTGTACAGCTGCTGCGTGACGGCAGCGCCGAACCAGTTCTGCGGGTCGTCCTCCGACATGAGCTGCAGGCTGACCCACTCATTCATCACGCTGCTCTGCAGCAGGGAGTGGATGCGGAGGACACCGCGGTTGCCGGGGTCGAGGTCCCAAAAGAGGCGACGGCTCACCGTGCAGCAGTAGAAGGGCAGGAGATCTTTACTCATGGTGGCGAGGGCGGCGATGCGCGGGGCGAGGTCACGCACGTAGTTCTCCACCTCATCCTCCGACAGACGGCCGTCATTGTTGTTGTCCCACATGATCAGCTCCGCCTCACACTTCACGAGCGACACCTGCTTCGCGAAGGTCTGGTAGATGACGGCGATGTCCACCGTGCGGTCCGCATTCCGAGGACAGGAGAGGAAGAGCTGCATGTCCGGCCGTGGCGGTGGCACCGAGCAGAGGTACAGGATGTTGCTCAGCGCCGGCTGGTCCTCGGCGAGTCGCAGCATCTGCTCGAATTGCGCGTTGCTGCGCTGCGACGGGGTCACAACAGAGGCTGCGCCTTCACTACAGCTTTGCTGCCGTTGCTGCCGTTGCTGCTGTTGTTGCTGTTCGCGGAAGTGTTGGATGTGCTGAGCAATCACACCCCAACTTTGGCTGCGCGTACCGCTGCGGCTGCTGCGTGGCTGGCCACTGTGACTCGCGCTGCCGAGGCTGCCACGGGCTGCGGAGACGGAAGGGCTCTTCAGTGCTGCGGCACCGGTGTTGCGGTCGGGCGAGATGGACGACGGCGGCGACGACGCTGCGGGTGGCAACCCACGCTCCTCGCCGCTGCCTCGCGGCTGCTCCGCTGCGTCTCCGTCCTCCTCCTCCTCGTCTTCCGACGTGGACACCTCCCAGACGGTGGCCGGCGGGGGTGGCAGCTGCGCACCGTACTGCTCCGAGGCCCACGCGTTGAACTCCTTCAACAGATGCTCGTAGTCCTCTAACGTCACACTGCGGCGGTCGTTGACGTTGAGCAGTGTCCACAACTTCGCGTGCATCTCATCGAGCTTCTCGATTTCTTTAAAGCGCAGGTCCAGCTCGAAGGCCTTGCAGGTGCTGCGCAGCAGCCGCGTCATCTCGTCACCGGCGGGGTCGCGGGCGCGGAGGTATAGTGCGGGGAAGAAGGCAGAGGACGACCGCGTGCGCTGCCGTTCCATCTCGCGGTTAATACGGGCGGTCTCCTCCTCGAAGCACTGCGCGTCGTAGGCGTCGATGGCGGCGGCGGAGGACAAGGCACGCTCGGCCTGTGCACGGACGGCCACCTCACGCAGTCGCCGTGCGGCCACCTCGATGAGGGAAGGGCTTGATGAGCTCATGGGGAGCTGATGTCGCTAGAATCTCGTGTTCTTTTTTTTCTCTGCGTTGGTGCTTTCTTTCTGTTTTCAGCTACAACGTGAGCACGGAGGACAACACACACATAAACACACACACAATTGATTGATCGGTGCTCTTTTTTTGTATGATGTTTTGCTTCTGCAATGAAGGTGCGAAGTAATTTAAAAAAAAGGAGAAAACACGAAAATAAAAAACGAGGAGGTGATAAACTTGAACACAATGCACAGAGGGCATGCGCATGCGTTGCAACAACGACACTGGAGTCATCCTGTGTGATGGAGGAAACACACGAGGTTCTCTGTTCCTTCAAGGCAGTGCATTTGAGGAGGAGAGACAAAAAAAAACCTTTTCCGCGTTGTGTTTCAGGGTGGAACTGTACGCACATGTCAACCTGTTCAACCGTGTGGAAGCGGTGTCTCTTTTGTTGTTGTTGTTGTTGTTTCTCAGTTTTTTGGTGACGAAAAAGATATAAACGGCACAGCAACAATCGTGAACCGCGTGCCGTACGCAACAAAGGGGGAGGAACCAAGATGATAAAGCAGAACCGATGCAACCGTGCAAAGCCTTCACAGCGAACAGGCTGCTACACAGTCTCCCACTTCACATGCTTCACTTGCTGCTTCGTGCGCTCTTTGATCACGCGGTGCGTGAACAGCGCGGCACTGTGGTTGCTGCGATCCACCATAAACACGGAGAGGCAGAAGAGGAGCGGAATGAAAGTCCAAAGGTATTCTCGCCGCACCACGTCGGCGACGTCGGCCTGCGTCGCGCGGAGCTTCGTAAATCGCTTCTGCACGAAGCCACGCGCGGACGTGGTGAAGTAATCGGTGTCCTTCAGGTAGTGGTCGTACGCGTCGAGGTACTCCTCATAGGTGGCGTAGTAGGTCGGAGAGGGCATCTGCGGTGGATTCTGCAGGTCCAGCTTCGTGAACGTCGGGTGACTCTCGCCGCTGCCGTGGCTGCTGCGACGGTGGTCACCATCGCGGCGTGCGTGTTGGTGCGTGTGAGCAGCCGATGCTTGAGAGGACGGGTCGGACTTGGGCCCGCGTGGGTCCGGCAGGTCCGTAGAGTTGACGGGGTAGGTTGGGGCGGTGTACGCACGGCCCGTAAAGAGGAGGACTGCAGCCGCCGGGCAGCGACGTGCGCCTGCAACGCCAGCACGTGTCTGCATTCACCGGGAATAGAGGGAGGACCAGCGTGATTCGCACAGAGTGCGGAGTTTCTGCCATCCGGTAGAGCGTTGGAGAGAGAGAGGTGAGAGAAAGAGGAAAGGCACAAGAGCGATTGTCTGTGTGGAAGAAAATGGGAGATCCATCATCGACGGAACAGCCGCCGCAGTGACACGAGACACGGAGTCTTCTTGTTGTGCATTGCAAACAAGCACATGTACTGTAGGAGCTGCAGACAAAAAAGATGGTCAGCCACAAACAACAACAACAACAAGAAAAAAGCAGGATTGTTGTCTATTATTTCCTGGAAGGTATTTTTTTCTCATTTTTCTCAGCAGTTGCGAAAAAAAAAAAAACAATGCAGCTCAAAACTCTGAAGCAATCACTATAAACTCAAGTCAGACACACTCGCCCATCACATACTACACTCATGTCTACTAGCGTCTCTACGCTCATCACTTCGCAGGCAGGTATCCAGAGGCTCTACTACTGCGCCAACTGCGCAACAGCCAGTTTCACGACAAGTCAGAGTGTCCAATGAAGGAAAGCATTCTCAATTCAGATCTGGCTCAGAAAAATAGATGCGATTGTACTTAATTGTGAATCATCAGCCTTGTCCCGTGACCACAGCCCATCTTGACCACCATCTCCGCTATTCACGACCCTGCACAGTGGCACTGCCAACTCTTGCAGAGTCCTCAACGAAGACACACCTGCGTCAACCTTTCTACAGACTTCACAGTGCTACATTTGTATCGCCAACTCCTCAACCCAAATGGCCAGCGCTGCAAAGCAAGTTCGACTTTGCGTCCACTGTCAATCACTTTGTTTACCCCTCAAGACTTGTTTTTGATATCACCTAGCATTGCTGCTGAAGCGACTAGGGTTCGTCAAGAATGCAAAAAGAAAACACGATCGAGCACTGCAGCAGACAAGTCAGAGTGTCCAATGAAGGAAAGCATTCTCAATTCAGATCTGGCTCAGAAAAATAGATGCGATTGTACTTGATTGTGAATCATCAGCCTTGTCCTACCGTCTGCCACGCTACACCGTTAAACGCCTGCCCACCAAAGTTGGCGCCGGATTGAGCACGGTCGTCTTGCATCAAGTTTTATGAAGTGAACTCAAGAGAAAAGAGACGGGGGAAGAAAATCGAGGAAGAGAGTTGCCAGAAGAAATCAAAAAAGAGAAAAGGGCTTTCTGACAGAGGCGTACACACACACACACACACACACACACACACACACAGCGTCATGATTCACCTGTCTATTTGTTTTCTCGTTGAAGCGGATCGCCTACGCAAAGAGAGAGAAAACGTTCTCGGAGGGAGTACAGCTACACAACAATACCCCCAATATGTCTTACTCGTTCACCCGCAACTGTGGTAAGTGTGGAGACACGTCCGTCGTCTTGATAGTTTTACGGAACTCCCACCTTTGCTCCATTGGGGCTCAAAAAAAACCATTCTGCGAATTATCACTACAGAAATTGAGAAAACAGAAAGGAGAAACGGAACGCACAACCTCCGGCAACAAAAACAGAAGAGATAAGAAAAAAAAGAGAAGAAAAGTACAGGCAATGAAAAGAACGAAAGTACCTGACTCTCCTTGCAAGAGCCCTACAAGGTGGCCGTTGGTGGCCTCCCGATAGATGGCATGCGTGAGTGCGCGGCCACTAAGAAAAGACAAAGGGGGAGAAAAGGCGAGAGAAAGGAGTCTTTATTGCGGCTTGGAGAACAGTTTTACCGTTTAAGTGTCGTCACGTCTTTCCAGCCTTTACTCAAGTGTGTATCAGTGCAGCAGCCCAGCAAAAAAAAAAGAGAAAGAGGGAAAGACAAAAACAAAAAAACGCAGGGGAAAGCAAAATGCAAAGAAAGAGAAGTAGCAATGAGAGTAGTTGTGCAGTTTAGTGGAGCGAAAAGACGACAAAAAGCGCTTGTGAAGAAAAAAAATGACTACTTGGTGTGCGCGCGGCATCTCTTTGTCTCCACTGTGCGCACACGTCTTTACTTGCGCTCCTTCGTGCTGTGCAGCGCCTCTACTTTGTCCTCACTGCCCGACTTGTTCGACGGAACGCGTGTTCCTAACGACTGCGACTTGAACTCAATCACCACCTTCACCATCTCGTCGTCAGTGCCCATGGCCGCAATCGGCTCGCCGTCGTACTGCATCGTGAAGTGCGCCGGGGCGAAAAGCACGATAGAGTGGCCTTGGCCCAGCTTCCTGCCTGACCGCGTCTGCGTGCCGACACCGACCATGTGCCACACACCCTCCAGCGCGACCATCTCCACCTGGCCGTCATCCACTGCTGGGGTGTCATACTTGTGGTGGCCGTCCGCCCACAGCACGTTTCCACCAGCGTATGTGATCATGTTCGACACCACGATGGACTTCACATTGGACGGCACCTTCACCGACTTGCCGTCTAGCGTGAGCGAGACCTGCTTCTTCGGCAGGGTGCTAGAGCAGCACATCGCGTTGCAGCCGAAGCAGCCGTACCACATCTTGTTCACCACACGCGACTTGCACATCTCGGGGTTGTTGTCGCGGAAGTCGCCGAACTGCTTCGCCACCTTCGCGTCAAAGCCGATGGAGAAGTAGTTGGTGAAGACGCGCGAGAACTGACGCGGGTTGGGTGGCGAGGAGGACGACTGTACAGCCGGCGGCGACGACGTCGATTGGTCGCGTGACTGCTGCTGCTGCTGCTGCTGCTCCGCTGCCGCATCCGTCTGCTCCTGTGAGCTGTAAGGGTGGTGCTCCTCATCAAAGCTGCGCTCCTCTTTGTGCTCGTTGTGATTGATGTTGTTTGCGGCGGCAGCGGTGGCTGTCCGGCCCTCGCCGGACCGCTTGTGTCCGTTCACGGCGTCCGTGCCCTCATCCATCAGCGTGTCGCGGTCCACGACGGTGATGGTCAGCGAGAAGCGATCGACGTTGCAAGGGCGTGCCATGAAGAGCCGCTTAATGATCTTCTCAAACTGCTCCTCTGCATTCGCGAGTGGCTTCTTGTAGCCACCACCAAAGCCGAGACTGCGGCTAAGGTCGTTGCCGGTGCCCATTGGAATGACGGCAACCGGCGCTGTCTTGGCGTCAATCAGCTTCGCCGCCCGCACCGCATCCACGATGTCGAGGCCCAGCGAAACGGTGCCGTCACCGCCCGCCACGACGAGCAGGTCGGGCTTCCGCTGCGCCACGAACTCCTTCGCTGCCTCGATCGCCGGCGGCTTACCCTTCTCAGGGAAGAGGTCAAAGACGTTGTCGGCGCCAAAGCGCTTCTTCAGCTGGTCTGACACAAAGAGGGCAGCGGAGCGCTCACCGCTGCTCGTGTTGACCAACGCACACGGCCGCTCCGGCTCCGAGATGAGCGGCTTGTTGTCTGTCGGGTAGTCCGCCATGAGAGAAGAAGAATTAAATTGTTCTGGGTGATGCAAAAAGAGAGAGAACGGAAGAGGACTTTAGAAATGCTACTCTACGAAAAAAAAAGAAAGCAACCAAGTTGTACACGTATCTACAACCACCGCCAAGCAATTCGCGGAAAAGAACGTAGTGGACTGTTAATATGTATTGAACCCACCACGTGCACGCAGACGCACTTTACTGATTGATATAATGGGAGAGAAAGGAAAATAAATTAAAAAATAGTGAAGGTGAAAAGTCCCAGACTGAACGGGTGGGCAAGAGTGACAAGCAGAGCAAGCTTTGCAATGGCCCCTTGTCGTACAAAAAAAAAAGAAAAGAAGCAAACAGTAGGTGTACAGGACGACTACAGCTATGAACGGGTACCACCTCAGGTGAGGCTGGAGGGGAAGTTGAAAGAGGAAGGGCGGATGTCATTTAGGCAAGAAGCGAAGTAGACAGAGAGGCGATACCAGGTGACCTGCAGAAGAGCGCTATGTGTATGCCAAGCTTGACATGCCAACGTCAGAGCGACATGAATATGCACGTACGCACAAATGCAGAGGTACCACTGCAGCGATTGGTTTGGATGAAAAATGGAGCACCACGAGCGCATCTCTCACATTTCTCGGCGTTCTGAAACCGTCAAGAATGCATACTTTTCCTTGGCGTTAACCTTCACACAGCACCAGCACGCTTGGAGAACATGCCATCAGAAGAACAACAACACTAGCAACAACCGACGCAAAAAAAAAAAAACCACGCAGCATAATCCGTCACACCGCCGACCCGTAGTCGCGCTGCATGGTGCTCATCGCCTCATACTTCCAGTACTTGAGTCGAATCGGGTCGAGCACCGTGAGCCGCTTCGCCAACTCCAGCGCTGCGGCCTCGTAAGCCAGGAAACACTCCACCACCTCATCGCACTCCGGCGCAAATTTGTCTCCGGAGCACTGCACATCTGAGGCTTGACCATCTCTCTTGCTCTCCCACGGCAAACAGGTCAGCCACTCCGGCTTCACGCCCTCGCGGTACGCCACCGGCGGCCGCGCCTGCCGCACCGCACGGCGCTGCGCGTCGCTCAGGTAGAGAACCCACATCTCCTCCAGCACCACCTGGCACGCCAGGTACTGCGCAGTGCTGACTTGGTGGAAGTTATCCAGCATGTACTGCGAGCTGCGCTCGTACAGGGAGTTCAGCAACGTGACGCGGTGCGCTGCGGAGTCCGCGGCTGACGCTGGGCTGGCTCTCGTAGCGGCAGCAGCTGCACGCAGCACACGCGCCGCCTGTCCCTCCAACTCGGTAACGCGTTGACGGATGGCGGTGTGCTGCACCTGCTGGACGTGGTGCAGCACGGCGAGGCTGTCACGGTAGTCCGACCACGCCAGCGCCGGGCAGCGCAGCTGCGCCAGCAGCCCATCGCGCGCGTGGGTGGCGGAGGCGACAGTGCCGTCCTGCGCCGTGGCACAGAGACTCAGCGCGGCGGCTGCCACCGGCGTACAGAGCGGGGCATCGCGGAGGTATCGGAGAAAAGCAACGCTGCCACAGCTCTCCGACGCATCCGCCTTTTGCGCCGCAGAGCTCCACACCTTGCGCAGCACGGCGCAGCGCACCACGACGGTGTGGTACAGGCTGGCGATGCTGCGTGCATAGGTGTAGGCAGACTCGTTGGTTGGGTCCACGTAGAGCCACTGCAGCGCGAAGTCTACCTCCACCAGGCAGAGGACACGCACCACCTCCACAAAGTCCGCGTCATCCGCGCAGGTGTTGCTGCCGGGGTGAAGGCCCTCGTCGTCCACGCAGACCCACAGCGGCCGTTCCCGCCACAGCCGCCGCATCAAGTCCTCGTTGAAGAGGGAGTAGCGATGGCACCAAGCAGAGTTGTTCAGGCAATCCCGGTGGATGAGGCGCGCCGTGAAGTCCATCTCGTCCGTGAGAGGACTCGGGGGGAGGGTGGAGCGGCGAGAGGCCGGCAGCGCCGCCGCCGCAGCCGTTGGTTTGTCTGCCGAGGTCGCCGCGTAGGCCCACGTGGGATCGACGTGAAAGGGCCACCGCTGCCCTCCGACTGGCGAGGCTGACGTGGCAGCGGGTAGGGCGGACACGACGGTCTTCGCAAAGGCACTCAGGGCAGTCCAGCTGGGGGGCTGCAGCAGAAAAGGCACAGCGTGCAGATACCACGTGAGGTGCAGCCACGCGTGGTAGTTCTTGCTGTCCTCGTCACACAAGACTGTCTTCACCGTGGTGCGCTCGTCCACGTCGGCGAAACGCAAGCCGTGGTGCTGCTCCAGGTAGCTCGAGAAAGCCTCCTCGCTCGTCAACGGTGACTGCCGCTGCGGCGTGGGAGCACTGTCTGGCGGCCCAGGTGCTGCAGTGGTTCGATCAGTGCTGTTGCCAGAGTCTGCGTTCGGGTCCACGTGCGCGGTGAACGACGCGAGAGTTGTTTGCTGCAGCGCGTAGCTGATCAGCTCACGGCGGTGGTGCCACACCTGAAAGTTTTTGTGGTAGAAGCGAGTGAAGCAGCCGACCGCGTTCAGTTCCCAGTGCACGGCTCTCCAAGGGCTGAGTGTTGCCTCAAGCGCTTCACAGCCTCCTGTCACTGCCTTCACCGCTGCTTTCGCGGTTCTTGTCGTGGGGCTCCAGAACAGGTCTGCCGCACATGGGAGCCAGTGCTGTGAGACTCGGTCAATCTTGTTCTTGCTCTCCTCCATCTCCGCCAGCGCCGCCGCTTTCTTCGGCGCATCGGCAGCAGCGGAAGAGAGAAGAACCTCAGGCAATGCCAGCGGCGGCAGCCGATCGCGCGTGGCGTGCCGCAGCACATCTGGCGACATCACCACGTCCCGCCGATCCTTCCAGACGGTGTAGTTCGACGTGCACTGGCGGAGCGCGAAGGCAAGCAGCAGCAGCCACCGCGACGGTGAAGTGTGGAGTGCCCGGATGACCTGCGAGCCGTGAGTGGTGCTGCGCTGCTGGGCCACGGCGTCCACGTAGTCGACGTGGTGGCGCAGGGCACGGTAGAGGCCGTAGATGAACTTGAAGTTTGGTGTGTAGTCGATGCGGGCGACGGGGTGGAGGGAGGTGGTCGGCTCCTCCTCTGGGCTGATGTCCGTCGAGAGGGGAAGGAAGGTCTCGACGCAGGCGAGTTGGTAGAGGTCCTCGCCGTCGATGGAGCTGAGGGAGTGTGCAGCAGTGGACGTTGAGGACGACGGCGAGGCAGCCTCGGAAGCGGAGCGAGTAGAGGATGCAGTCGACATGGCTGATTCGATGATGCGATTGACACTTCGGACTGCGAGAAAAAAAAAAGAAAAGAAAGAATGGAGAGAAGCGTTCCTTAGTCCGTTTTTTTCCAAATGTAAACGAGAAACGGTGAAAGGGGAAGGGATAAGAGGAAGCAATGCGCGTTCAAAACGCTGAGGTAAGTATACTCCATCAATGTGATGCTGTCGGCATGCTCTTTAAAGAGACGGCAGTGAGAAAGACGAGCGCTGTCACCATTTAGAGTTTTTTTTTTTTTGCGTGTGTGGGAAGCTGCGGAGGTCTGTTCTTCCTTATGAACAAAAAGCTCCACACTGCGAATGGCTGTGGCATTGTCGTCTAACACACACACACAGAAAATATATATATATATCGTAGCCGCCTCACTCACTCCATCAAGGCCATGAAGAGTATCGTACCGTTCTCTGCGTAGGCATGATTAGTCGACCTCTATTTTTTCTATTACTTTTTTTCTACCTTTTTTTGAATGGTGATATAATATTTAATGCTGCCTCTCAGTTGTCCTCACCTCCTCGGCCAGTGAGCAAACCCATTTATGCAGCCACAGACAAAAACAATAAATCAATTTTCAAGCACTTCACCTCACATTGTTGTTTATCACCTCTTTGCTGTTCCTGAGTTCTCCAATACATGTTCAAAGAGAGAGAGGTGTCATTTTTTTTTGTTGTTGTTCGCGTACATCAGAATAAGAAAAAAAAAGAGAAAGAAAGAAACGCCTTGTTTTGGGGAGGGAGAGAAAAAGCCGAAAAGAAAAGAGAAAAAAAAGATATAAGCGGGTTCGTCACTTAAGTCAGAACGGAGAGCAAAAAAGAAAAACAGCGATAAAAAGAGGCCACGAAAGCATCATGCTAGCTGTAGAGAAAGAGAGAGAGAGAGAGAGAGACGAAGGAGAAAGACTTCCGCTCTTATTTTTTTTTTTTGCCGCTCAACTCCTCGTACCAGCCGTGCGCACGTTGTTCTTTTTGCGCTTTTGAGTGAAAACGCTTCATTGTAGAGCGCCTTTTTTTTTCTTTTTACAAGGAAAGAAAAGAGGAAAAACAAAACAAAACAAACAAAAAGCCTACAGGGAGGCACCTCATCTTGAACACGAA
>AUXI01000220.1:0-31910 GCA_000482105.1 Crithidia acanthocephali | reverse complement strand
GACCAGCACATCCTTGCCAGAGTCGAACTGCTCCTTGATCATCGCAGCAAGCGGCGCATCCGGGGGCATGTCGAGGTCCTCGCGGCTCTCACCCTCATCGTTCATCAGGGACAGGTGAGCCGGCAGAGAGGGGTCCTCGTTGGGCTGAATGTCCAGCACGCTGTACGTGAAGGTCTTCACGAACGGCACCTCCACGTTGTGGGTGGACGGAGCCTGATCCTCGAGGCGGTTGCCAGTGAAGATGTCGGTGGCGACGATGCTCACCTTAGCGTGGCCGTGCTTGCCGGTCTTGGACACGGACAGGTCGATCACCTTGCACGGACGCTGGTTGATGCAGATGTAGCCGCCCTTCTTCAGCGCGCCGGCCGCCATCGGGTACGTCTTGGACGCGTTATCGCCACCACCCTGCTGGGAGAAATCGTGATCCTCGTCGGACATGATGTTCGGGAAGATTGCGTTAAGGCTGAGTTCCACGTTTTAATCGTTTTGATTGACAGAGGAGGCAAAAAAAAAAGGTGGAGAGGGAGAAAGAGAGAGCGAAAAAGTTGGGGCAGTTTATGCAGAAAAAAAAACAGTTTTCTGTTCGTTGCTCGACAGCTTAGTGAGTCGCTCGAGTCTATGCGCCACCTGCTGGGACGTTGCGACGAGTATTCACGCAGCTTTTTAGCAAAGGTAGCACTCATTCTAGTACAAAGAAGCACTAGTAGCAGTCTTCGCGTAAATCATACCTTTACTCCTACACCAGCAGAATCCCCAGAGTAGTGTGAGAGTTTCTGAAACATCAACAGTTTCAGCCTTTCGTAGCAGTAGCTTACATTGCCAGCACCTCTGCAAACGTGGAGCAAAAAAAAATTATTTTTTTTTTTTTTGTCGCGGCGCCAGTATCCTGCTCGCAACAAGGCATCTTTTTGTCAAAAAAGACACCCGGAAACTGAGGTATGAGTAGGGAAAAAAGATAGGTGCAAAAATATATATATATATATTAACGTACTAATAAAGAGGAGGGGAAAAAAAAGCAAATTAACCACCAAAATCTATTCAAAGTGGAGCAGTGTTACTCTCCCCCTTCAGTAGGAAGAAAAATAATTTCGCTTTTAGGTACCTGTGTCCTGTCAATGCGCAGACGGAAAACAGAGCACTGGTGACACACACTTAAATACACTCAGTAAAACTAGGCATGTATAGAAAAGAAAAACAAGCGGTAGCCGCGTCTCTGTATACTCCGCACGCTTTTGTTTCCTGTTAAACGAAATCCCGGATGCAAAGCAGCTTGCTGCAAGCCTTTAAGGGGAGCCATTTGCGTTTTCCGCCAACGTCATTGGAAATGATGCTACTCCCACTAAAGTGGACAAAAGGAAGAGAAACCTGCTTCGCAGAGTTGCTTCACCATCAGTCTTTAGAACATTCCCGACTCAAAACAGAAAGACACTATCGTCACGAAAAAGCAGCGAGTTGTACGCGATTGCAAGAAGCAAGAAAATAATGGAAAAAAAAAGGCAATTTGACACATCAGTTGTTGTCAGTAAAAGCTTCAGAGCTGTGTATGACGCGGCGTCTCTAACTGTTTTCGCGTGGGCACACGAAATTAGGAAAGGCGATGCTATCACTAACACGGTCGCAGAAGAGAAAGTTGGAACGGAAAAAGAGTCATTTGAAGGAGGGAAACACCACAAAAGCTAGATCAGTGACGATGCAGGTCCCTGCAGCCGTTCTGGATCAAGCAGCGCTGTCAACGGCGCCGAGAATCCAAGTACGTGTTTCCGAATCTCCGGCGTCTCCACCAACGTAGCTCTCACTTGAGTAGTTGATTGTACGTACCCTTGTGAGCGTACCACAAACACGTAGCAGTGTGAACATGAAGCGCTCGACACCGCTGATGCTGGTGAGGGATAAGGAGAAGGAAGGGGGGGGAGAAGGGAAGAGACGACGGAAGAACAACGTTCTTCATTGGAAGCTGCTAAGGCAGTGTGCTTTTGCAAGCTGGTGCTGCAGTGGCAAAAGCAAATGCGCGCTTGCTTTGCTGTTGTCAGTGCTTCACTCAAAAAGCTCTAACTGTTGAAAAGGCACTGCCAATGCTTCATCCCTTACATTTGAAGTGTCTCGTTTATGGTGGTGTGCCGGTTAAAAAGAAAAAAAATGCAAATCAATTAAAAAAGCTGCGGACTGTTTCTCTCCTTCACGGCCTCCGCTCGTTCACCAATTGCATGAGATCGATACGACAATACACGACGGTGAGTACATGCAGTACACTCGTGTTTCGACCGCGGTGTACTCGTCCTGCAACAAAAACCCATCGAAACTCACTGAGACACCAGCACTATTTTGTGTAGTGTCTAGCACCATTGGTGTCGCTTAATCTATTTAGGCAACGATCACTGCCTTCTACCCTCCGTTCTTTGTTTTTGTTTCTTCTTTCTAACGTCTGACCGTGTATGCTAAATTGTCATGCAATACCGCTCTCTTTGACTTCAGGCCCACAATGCAAAAACCTGGCCACTTTACGTCACCGGGATCGCGGTCCCCACCTGTTTACCGACCTGCTTCAGAGTACCATGAAGGAGGAATAGAGCATCACCCGGAGTCTTTCTCCAGAGAACAAATCGACGAGATCGAGCAACTATTAGAGCGTATCGGCGGCAGCGATTTAGACGACAGTACCCTGTTGGAAGACGTTCGTGACGAAAGCACCGTCACTCCGGCAATTACGCCTTCCAACGCAGCGCACAACGCTCCAACTAAAATGTCACAGCTAAACAAAAAAGTGTCAGCGCTCTCCGACAAAGATCGCATTTGGAAAGACCACATCAAAGATGTCCAGACATTTTTGGAAGCAAAAAAGAGGACCACTACCCGCGCAATTCTCCACGAAAGACAGCGTAAAAAAGAGGTCCACCAATCCCGGCCGTGGCAGCGCATCACCTACAAAGACGCTACGCCTTCCGTGGAGGAGGTAGAAAAAAGAGTTTCATCGAATTATCTTGTCCACGCAACAGATATGAAGAGCTTTATCTGTTCTCGGAGCAGTTAGGTTTCTCTCCTTCGCTTTCCTGAGTAAACAAATACTCACTTTTTACAACAATGCGAACAAAAAGAAGGAAACAAGTCATCTCTTGCATGACAGAAAAAAAAAAGAGCATTTGAAAAAGATCTTTTCTTTTTATCGTGTATGCTCACGAACAGCTGCCGGCTCAATGCATCATGAGCTGCCGCCGTCCTGAATTGAAGAAATAATAAAAAAAGATTTACAGAGGGTGAGTGCCACCTTAAGGTGAACATTTGCTGTTGTTTCTGTCACTTCTCACCTCGACGCACTTCCTGGCCGTGCAGATTTCTCTTCTACCTTTTCGCATTTCCCCTTTTCACTCCCCGCACTTCTTCTGGACGTCTCTTTTACTCTACTACTTTTTTATATGTGTTTTGCTACGTTTGTTGCGCCCTTTGTGTCCGCTGCTTCTGTACCACCCTGTTACTCTCTTCCTTTTTTTTAATATTTATGGTATTTTTTTCTGTTCTTCTTTTTACGCCAGCAAAACCATTATCGTATTTTCGCGATTCATATCCAGTTGAAAAAGCCAGTCCTCCAGAGAGTTGTAGCTGCAGCAAAATTGCTCTGTCGCGTTGAAACAAGGCATACACACGCCCGCACACACATACATACACAAAAACGGTCGCACTGCGGTGGAGCAACAAACAATGTCTTCCGAGGAAGCCGATCACCAGCCTGTCGAGGAGCACATTGAGAACGCACCGGTAGGGGAAAAAAATGCAGATGAGGAAGACCAAGTAGCTGCTCACGACGAAGAGCCCCAGGACGATGGACATGCTGCGCCGGCCGAAGAGCAGGGAGGCAACGCTGAAGGTGGAAACGCTGGCGAGGAGGAAGATGAGGAGGGGGAGCTTGTCGAGGAGAACCTCGCCGACCCGCGCGTCTTCAAGATGGCTGCTCGGGAAGTGGACGAGTGCTACATGTCGGTGATTCGTGGTCTCAGTGCCTTTGGCCAGGAAGATGAAGAGGTGTTTAAGAATGCCGTCGATATCTGCAACGACATTATTACAATGGAGCAGAACCTCTTCTCGGAGCCTCCGCCGTATGTGGCAGACTACATCGCCACGTACCGGGCAAAGACGGATGCGTACAACAACTCTGTGCAGCCGCGGCAGACAATCCCAACCGCCGAAGGCACGCCTCGCGATTGGGAAGAGCGCCGTGCGTACGTGGATCCTGGTGTTCCGCTGATGCTGCCGTACGACGCCGATCGTTTCAAGCGGGAGCACCCCGACCGTGCCCAGTCAGAAGGCACGTACCACGATCTGTTTTACGGCGACGGCTCGAAGGTTGTGTTTGAGCCACCGGCAGACAACAAGCGGAAGCAAATCGAAGAGGAGCAAAAGCGCGTCTATCACCCGTCGAGGAAGCCGCCGGTGTCGTTTGAGCCGCAGCAAAAAAAGCCGATGCGTGTTTCTGCCGATTTTGTTCCCTCGTGCGCAGATGTGGATAAATCGCAGCAGCCGAGGCATGCAAAGCCGGCAAAGAAGGCCCAGGCTAAGAAGGGACAGAGGAAGAGCGTGAGCAAGCAGTAGGTCATTTTTTTCTTTTTGGTTATTAGCGCCACAATCGCAGCTCTCTCATCGTAGGTCATCTTGAGCTTTTTGCAAGAAGAAAACTGTTTTTTTTTTCACTGTACCGGCGTCTTTTCTCTCTTTTCTCCCTCTTTGTCGAAAGCAACACAAACAAAAAATAAAAACCTATACATTGTCCTCAATTTCGTTTGCCTTTTTTCCTTTTGTCCTTCTATGGCGTTTATCTGTACTCTCAACGGTAGAAAACAAAATCAAGAAAAAGGAGAATACGCCGCCAACACAATGGTGTGGTTGTCGCGAAAGAGATGACTACTCTCTCACCTTTGGGCAAAAAAAGTGCCGGTGAGGCAACCGCCTTTTTGTTTCTTTCTCAGCTGCTTGATTGGAATAGAAAAGGCCTTTTCGTGTATACCGGCTAAAAGAAAAAAGATGCATTCTCTCAATTTGAGAGAGGTGGTTGAGTGTTTTGCAAAGCGAAAACTACTCAGAAAAAGGATGGCATTTTACAGTGGTAAGAATATGACAGAAAAATGGGTTTAGTAAGAGCATTCTCTCTCTTTTTCCCCTTTCGCTCTTGCCCCCTTTCTACAAATGGGCTTGTCAAAGGTCTCCCATTTTTTTCTCATTATTACTCGTTTGCAGCCTTCGAGCGCAATTATGACCGTTCGTGTTATTTCGTCTCTTTCAGAGCTGCAAGCTCTTTTAAGTCAACCGAAGCTCACCGTGGTTGATTTCTTTGCCACCTGGTGCGGGCCCTGCAAGGCTATCGCGCCGCAAATTGAAGCCTTGGCAGCGTCGAAGCCGCACGTCAACTTTGCAAAGATCGACGTCGACAACACTCCAGATGTGATCAGGATGTACCCAGTGCGCGCGATGCCGACCTTCTTCTTCTTCAAAAGCGGCAACGTTGTTGAGAAGTTTGAAGGCGCCGATATTAACTCCGTTTCCCGTCTCGTCCAGGAGCACGAGGTTGTGCCGCCACCACCAATTCCGTCCGATGAGGTTCTGGAAGGTATGAAACCGCGTGATCTGCTTTCCCTCATGCGGCTGAACTACATTCCAACCATGGGCTTGGTGGAGAAGAGCGAGCTCCTCGAAGAAATCAAGAAGTACAGAAAGTAACACCAACTCTGCCGCGCACTTTCGTGCCCGCCACCTCTTTTTTTTTCCACTATTACTGTGTGTGTGTGTGTGTATTTTCAATTGCTTCTATTTCACAACCTAAGCTGACCACAATGAAAGCATCATTCACATTTAGGGAGAGTTTGCGGATAGCATCCCATGATCTCGAAGAGGTTTTACTTCTCTCTCGGGCTTTGTCTTCCTGGATTTTTATCTGAGTGTGGTGGTTGGTCTCTCGTTTCGCAAGTAGTGGCTCTAGAATCTGCTTTACAGCGTGGTGCACACACGAGAGGGAAACGAACACACACACACAAGAAAAAAAAAGACTGAAGCCTGCGCCAGCTTTCTGCCTCTGTAAGCAAGAGCTGTTTGCAAAGTTACTATCATCGCTGTCGCTTTCTCGTTTCGATTCCTCTAGCGCCTTCGCATTTCTGACTCTTCCTTCTTCTCTGAATTCAATTTGAATGACACCACTGTCTATGCACGATTAAACGGACCTTTTTCTTTTCAGAAAGAACTCCGTCAGTTTTCGACAATTTTACTTTACGATACCTGTTTCAAGAGACCCTTTGTACCAATACTCTAACCTTCGGTAGCACAGCGGCCATGTACGGTTCAAGCGAAAACCAAGAGCTCCATGCGCTCTACCAATTCGGGCAGCCAGATTCGACGACGACTCGCCGAGCCACCGACCAGGAACCTACTTCAACTGCCAACGATCGCGGCAATAACAATGCTAACTATGCCGCCGAGGAAGAAACCTACTCGCCCCAAGAAGAGGCGCAAGCTCATGGCATGCCGACGTCGCCAGCAGCATTTGGGTCGGGAAACGACACCTATGTTAATACCGGCAACAACAACGCTGGCTTGTATGCGGGGCCGTCTTTTGAGGTCGCGGCAGAGAAGGAGCATCACAAGGACGGCGCAAAAAAGAACGTCATCAAGAAAATGCTTGGCACTGATAAGAAGAGCACAAAGCACATGACAGACGAAGAGAAGAAAGCCTACCGTCTGCAAGAGCGGTGGAAGAATGCACTGCAGGAAGAGCAGCGTATCAACGAGCTCAATGCTCGTGTCCAGCAGGAGGAAACCCTGACCGGGGTTATTGGGCAAGCTCCAAACTTCCCGCCGAAGTTTCTGTGCATCAAGCCGCTTGTCTACCACGAGATTTCCGCTGTCGCACCTGAGCGTCAGCTGCTTGTGAAGATGGCATTCTGGGACTGGGTGGCAGTCTGCATTATCCTCGTTGCAAACTGCCCCATTACAATTGCGTGCAACTACGCTCCCTCTAGACACGATGTTGTTATTATTCGAAACATCAACATCGCGCTGAATTTAATTCTAGCGTGTGTTTACTTGATAGGTATCCCGCTCAGCTTTCTCATCTGGTACTGGCCCATCTACCAAAGCAACTACAGGTTGCGGCCCACCCAACATGTCCTAGCGCTGAGCGGTCTCATCATAGCTCTGGCGCAAGCCATCTTCGCTTTCGTCGGTCCCCAAAGCTACGGCTTTTGCGGTATTTTGTCGACGGAGTGGATTGCACGCACACGCGCGAAAGGTGTTGTGGTGCCGATGGCTATCGTGACCGCACTGTGGGGGTTGCAGGCACTCTTTACATGCTTCTTGATCTACAAGGAGTTTGTGTACTACCGCCACGACCTTGCGGTGCGGCGAGCACAGCGTCGCCAACAGGCGTTGGATGGACAATAAGTGCAGCCTATTTTCTTTTCTCTTCTGTTTTTAATGCTTCTTTTTCACCGCTTTGAGCCTGTATCGATACTTTTTTTTTTGTCTTGTGCTTTCACCATAGTTTCCTTCGCATCCTCTCCCTTCTGTAGTTGATCTAGAGTGACTCTTTGCGGCGGTACTTTGTTGGATACTTATACGTCCCTTTTGCTTTCTTTTTAAAACCAAGTCTTTTCACGTTTCTTGAGTTTGTCCGATTGCCTTGTTTTTCTATCTCTGTTACGTGTTGATTCCCTTTTTTTTTCTTGCTGCTCTGTTGCGTTCTAACGTGGGCGGGGCTCGTGGCAGGACAAAGAGGCTGTTTTTGGTTTTCTTTCCTTTCCTCCTTGTCGTTTTTGATGGCCACATGTTGTTTTTGCTCGACACGGATAATACACGGTTGTCAGTTATCTAAGCTTCTTTTCCCTTTTTGTTGATTTCTCGTTCATTTACGCAGCTCTTTCTATTTTCTCGTCTCTACCACACGTGCTTTGGGTGGTTTTGCTCAATATGTACTTGTTTTGTTGCTGCTGTCAAGGTTCATTTTGGGAAAAGGAAACAAGAACAACCACAGAGTGGAGAAAAGGCACCAGTAAAGTCTGCGACGGCTCCCTGCGACTGCCGTTGATGCCAAATTACTCGAGCACTTTTCCTGTCTGGTGTCTGCGCGCTGACATAGTTTGAAGGCGTCTGTGGGAGTCGCAATAAACGGTGTGCCTGGCAAACAAGGTCCATCAAAAACACTGGTGAGGCGCTACTGATGTCGGTTTAAGCTCCCTGTTAGGATTCTTTAGGTTCTCTCTTTCCCAACCTCTCCTCTGTCTTCTTGAGTTTCTTCTTTTCTTCTCCGGGCTTCTTGTGGCAATGGATGCTCTGCACCATTTCACACTCACATCACAATCCGTGTCGTTGCCGTGCTGCACAACGAGTTTTTTTTAAACGCATTGCCTCCTGCTTTCTCGTACCCAGCGGGAAGCTGATCACTCGTGAAACTAGTTTTCGCCTTTCTTTCTCCTTCGCTGTCTGTTTTCCGGAGTGTGCTCCCGCCGCCCTCAAGCACATTTGCATTTTAAGCAGCGGGGGTTGATAGTTAGAGAGAAGAAAAGCCTTGTGCGTGTATCTGCGTACTGTTTTCGTCTTGCATGGCTATGCGTACTTGCTGTGCTATCATTTGTATTTGTACACCGGTAACACCACTATCAACAAGAAAACAGCGCGTTTGCTGACACCTTCCTATTCTGAGAACGTCTGAATCCTATTATTATTGTTATTGTTTTTCTTTACTTGCTTGTTCTCTTTTGTTTTCCGTGCAAAGCCTGGAAAAAGGGAAAGCTGTTGATCTTCATAAACATAGGCGACTCCTTTTGCAATGAGAAACTCTGCGGAGGATGCAGGGTCGGACAGGTCGTCGCCGTCGGAGCGGCACGCGGAGGAGTGGCATCCAGCGAGGGAGGGACGCAATTTGGCACGCCTGCGCGTTTTGCCCGGAACAGCAACCTTGCGAGCCGACAAGAAAGGGGAAGATGAGATGTTCAAGTCGACGGTGGCGGTGTCGAGCGGACCGCCGCCGCTCGACGCGGCCGAGCTACACACCCCGAGCAACATCCAGCTGCACGAGGAGGTGTTTGTGCATTACCCCTCCTCCACCATGAACTCGCCCGCGTCTCTGACTTTGGAGGGGCACCCTCGCAGCACATCGCAGGGGCAGGCTGCTGCCGCGATGACTTCGGGAGACAACGCGCAGAGCTGCAGTCCGACCCCGCAGCCAAGTGCGCAGTTCCCGGCGACCAGCGCAGGTGGCTCGTCGCAGCAGGGCCCCATCCAGCACGAGCAGGACCACGACTGCTGCCCTTTCACGGCGATTCGGCGATCTGAGTGGACACTGCGCCATATCGCGAAAGTCCGCCGCACCTCCCCCTTTGACTGGTCGCACCTGCTCTCCAGCTTTAGTGTGAAGAACGCTTTCATGTTCTACCCGCCGCCGCCGACGTACTGCTTCTTTCGCGACGAGGATGGTGCGATCCAGGTGCGCAGTCAGACCGGCAAGCGTGCGCCGCGGCTCGACCACGAGCAAATCGAGTACCTGCGGCGCAAATGCCGTCTGTCAGACAAGGTGCCGGACGACCTGGTTGCCGGCGCATTGCACGGCATCGCGTGCTCAAACCCGCCGGAGCCGCACGGCGGCAACGACGGTAGCGGGGAAGACGACTCGGAGCCGAGCTTCAAGCTCATCTTCATTCCGTGGGAGAACGAGGTGCAGTCGTACTACATTCGCAGCGGCTCCGTCGTCTTCGGCCGCCGTGTGCGCATGGGCCACCCCCTCTTTACCCTCGCCTGGCCGTGCCCCATCCCATGCAGTATTATCCGTCCCCACCGTCGCATGTCTAGCCACGTCGCCATCTTCTTCCACTGCAACGGCGAGGACATTGGCCGCCCGTCGTGCCTGCGACTCTTGACGCTCGCCAACGCGCTGCACATGACGATTCTCGTCCCGGAGTACCCAGGCTACGGGCTCTTCGAGGGCAACCCGTCGGAGGCCTCCATCAAGGGTGCGATGGAGCGCGTGATTGAATTTCTCTTCTCCAGCGACCCAGGCTTCACTCCATCGCGGCTCATCCTCATGGGCCACTCCATCGGCACTGGGGTGGCCATCCACGTCGCGAGTTTCATCAAGAAAATATTTATCAAGCTGCACAACACCCCGGGGCTGAGTCACCAGGTGCCCTACGCGTGCCCCATGTCTCGCTGCCAGGAGGCCGCAGTGGAATACGCCGCGGCTGTGCGGTGCCCACCGAACTCCTTCGTTGTGCCCTTCAGCGCCGTGCCGCCGACGTCACCGACGGTGGCGCTCCCCGGCGGGCGGCAGCCAGCGGTGAGTCCACTGCCGGTCTTCACCCCACCCAGCGCTGCCCTCCCTTCCAACCGCGTCTCCCCCGACAGCAACGACGGCGGTGACCACGGGGCGGCGGAGGCGCAGGACAGCCGCGACGCGGCACACACCCCGTTGCACGCGCCGTACGGCAAGTCTGGCGACACCGCGAAGGGCACCGGACCCAAGACACCGCAGCCGTTCTTCTGCCCTCACTACGCCCTCGGCGGCGTCATTCTGCTCGCCCCCTTCGCATCGGTGCGCTGCGTGGAGAAGTGGACGACGCTGCGCCACCACGGCTTCAGCCTGGCGGAGCTGGAGCGGCGCCGTCTTTCGATCCCCGAGGACGTCCTCGTCGCCGCACCGGAGGACTGGGCCGAGGACGCGCACGAGCTGCGCGACACCGGGGAGGAGCCGCCTAACATGGACTTTGTGCAGCCCTCTCCGTTTCTCTTCGACCTCGCCCGCTACATCTCCTTCAACCGCTTTCCCACCATCGATGTGGTGCGGGAGCTGCAGGACGACATCGCCTTTTTTGCGCACACCCCGCTGCTGCTGCTGCACGGCGCACAGGACAAGCTTGTTCCTGCCATCAACTCCGTCGCCATTGCCTCGAGGCTGCGGCAGGCCGCCGGGGGCCGCACGGCGAAGGTGTACCTCGGCTTCCTGCACGACGAGGGCCACAACAATCTCCACTGCTCGCACATCACACGCCGCTTCTACAAGGATGTCATCCTCATGCCCCACCTGCGCGCACAGCAGGAGCTGCGTGACGAGTTGGAGGAGACGCTGCGGAACGGGCTGGGCAGAGGCACCGCCGCCGGCACCACCAACAACACCAACAACAACCCAGTCAACAGCAACAGCAACCTCGAGAAGCCACCGTCGGTGCAACCGATCGACTCGTCGTCGACGTCCGTCAAAACCATCTCCGTGCCGGTGCACTCCACCGCAGCAACAACAGCGGCAGCGGAGGACGGGGAGGAAGTTGCTGAGCCGCGCGCCTTCGCGACCACGCCGCGGCGGCCGCCCGTCCTCCACTCCCCCACCTCAGGCACGAACCGCACGACGGAGCCGTTTGACGACGAGCCGCCCGATGCACTGACGCTGGCGGCCGCCGTGCCACCCCCGTGCAACCCGGACACAACAGCAGCAGCAACACCAGTCGCGGGCCCCGCAGTGGCCGCGGCCGCCACGGCGAACGGGGCCACTGCGGCGCCGCCGGATGCACCGGAGATGTCCCTGCAGCCAACGGACCCCTGCCTCTACTTCCTCGAGCCCGCCTACACCGAGGATGGGGCGACGTGGCTGGCGAAGGGCAACCTAGCCGGCCCGCTTCGCATCCGCCTCCTGCACCCCCCGCAGCAGCGCAACCTCATGACGGAAGTGTCGCCCGAGATCTCACACACGCACGAGGCGCCGTCGCCGCGCGACGCAAACGTCTTCGTCACACACCACACGGACCCGGCGTGGTGGCAGTGGAATCGCTCTCGCAAGCGCCACGGCAGCCGCAAGCCGCCCACGGCGTCGTCGCCGCCGCCGCAGCGGACGGGCGAACGAGGCGACGTTCGGCGCTGCAACGGACAGGTGTGCCACGTCAGTGAGCAGTTCGAGGACTCGCTGCGTGACACCCTTCGCCGCACCCAGCCGCCCAACGTGAACTTCGCCCCCGCGGCAACGATGCTGCACATCGCCCTCTTCCACCACCTGGACCACTACGACGTTGGCAGCCTCGCGGTCGCCTCCGTTACCAAGTACTCGGTCGATGCGGCGGTGGCGTTAAGGCAGTGGCGCAACTACCGCCGCAACCACTTCATCCTGCGCTGCATCATTGCCTTCTTCTACTTCGCGGCCGGCAGCTTCTTTATCAGCCTCGCCATTTGTCACGGCGTCCTCACGCACCCGTCGAAGCTGCGGCCCTACCTGCCACCAGGGGCGTCGACGGAACGCTACCATCGCGACGCACGCGTGATCATTTGGGGCGTGCTGGACGGGACAGGCTTTTTCCTCCTCGGCATTGTTCGCTTCTTCCACACACGGCTCGGGCTGGGGAACCTGAGCAAGTACATGCACACACCGTCGAGTGTGCTTGGGGTGTACGCGGCGTGCCGCATCCTGGCCTACCTTCTGTGCGCGGCTGGGGGGATCTTTATGGCCATGATCATCGCCCTCACCCCACCACACCGCGGCGGCGTAGATTGGGGGCGGTGGTCTGACTTGCCGTACAGTAGACGGGTGTGGATTTCGTACCTGCCACGTTGGGCCATGGTGACGTCGGCGTCCATTCACATGTTCTTCCTGATTGCAATCTTTCTCAAGAACCACTGAGGGCTGCAACGCAGTGTTGTTGCAACTCCTTTTTCACAACCCCTTTTTCTTTTCCCCCCTTTCTGTTTTACAGCTGCGGCTTTAAGCGGAAGTGAAATGCCACTTTTCTTTCTCACACCGAGTCGCCGAATCCGTGTGTGTGTGTGTGTGTGTGTGTGTGTGCGTGTGTGATTGACGTCTTCCGCCTCGCAGAAACACGCGATTCTCGCGCACACCGGCATTTCGAACGTTCGCTTTTTTTTCTTGTTCCGCTACGGTTCATCACATTTTTTTTTTGCTCTCATTTTTTGAATCTCTACTTTTTTAAACCATCAAAGCGCTCGGCTGCTCCTCAATGGTCTTTTTTTCACCTCTTATTGCCTCCTATTTCATCTTTTCAAGTTTCAGAAGATCTCACGACTGCTTCTTTCTTTTCCTTCTTTTCCATTTGTTACTGCAAGAAGCACCTTCACACGGTTTGTACTCTCGATTGCTTTACGAATCTGCGAGGCTTAGATGCATACGGCCTGCTTATGGCATGTTAAAAAGAAAAAAAATAGAAGGGAGGAGCCGTCTCGGAACAGCAGCGCAAGAACCGAACAGTTGCTCTGCTTTGCTTCATCCTTCAACAGAGCTCCGCAACAGAAGAAGAAACGTGGACGTGAGCGGAACGGCCTCTAGCATGCTTGTGGGCTAACCCTGTTTTGTTGTGGCAGAGACTGCGGAAGCGAGACACGTGGGCCAACGTGCCTGAACGGAAAACTATGCGTCTTGAATACCCGATGCATTTTTCTTTTTTTTTTCCTTTACCTGCCGTAGCGACAGTGCAGAGAAGCTGCCTGGGCTGCACTTTTGAGCCCTGCTCCGGAGAAAGCACGAGCTGTAGCGCACCATACTCTTCTCTCTTTTTCTCACGCGCACCCAAGAAGGTGGCGAGAGCCGCTTGTTTGCTCTACCACACGCGGGAAATGGCATTCCGAGGTCACCTCGGCAAAGAAGTCAACTTGCGAGATGTGCAGAGGAATTACTTAGGTGTGCGTGCTTGTGTGTGTGCCAGCAATGCACCACCGACGCGGATGTGTAGCATCGATGCAAACACTGATTGTTTCTCCTTTTCTCTTTCCCTTTTTATTCAAGTAAGTAGGTAGGCCGCAAACAGCACCCGCGCTTTCGCGTCGCTTAACCGTTTCCGAACGCTGAGATAACGGCGCTTCTCTTTGCTCTGCTTCACCGGCGCGCCATTGAGCGACAAAAGATCTTTTTTTTTCCCTTTTCAAATCTGGCCGATGCGTTGTCATGTGCTGCTTGCAGTCTTAAGGAGCACTAAGCGCACCCGTTTTCCACGTGGCGCTGGTCGCTGCTGCGCTCCACGGCATCTCTTTTGCAGCACTCCGTCTAAGGAAACAATAAGAACCGAAATTTCCCTTTTTTTCTTTTTGCTCTACAGCACTACGTTGTTCTTTTTTTTTTTTTCCTTATTCCTCTGCTTGTTCTTTTCTGAACTTTCCCAGTTTCGAACTTGCTCTATTGCCCCTTTTTTTCTCCCTCTTCTTTGCTAAGAAGAAATATCAATGCTGCCAATACTGCAGCTTGCAATAACCACAACAAATGGACAAAACGGTTGAAAATGAAGGATCTGGGCGGTTTGCTTTTTTTACTGAGCAGCAATAGAACATGCACCAGAGGCTTCATGGCACAGTTTTCTCGGCAGGCAATGTTCAATTATCAAACCAATTTCAACTTGTGTCTCCCTGGCGAAAGCAACGCAGTTGTGCGAAGCTGTATGTCCTGAGTCGGATGCGCATCTTTCGACAACCAAAACAAAAGAACAAGCTGCGTGCTCACAGATTTTTCTTCTTCTTTTTATCACCTCTCGCTTTGTTTCTTTTCCCTTTCTTCTCCTCTCTTTCAATGTTCTTGCTCTTCTCGCGCTGCCCACCCTGTGTGCTGCGCCGCCGGCCTTTACGTCACTCACATTCCACCCGCTTTCCGATTGCGCAACTCTATCAAGGTGTACACGACTGGATTTCCTCTCTAGAGAAACGATCAGCCTTTTTCCCAGTCAACCAAAGTAGGGACTACTTTAGCAACGGTCACCGAGAGAGAGGGAAAGAGAAACTGCGCAGCGCAAGAGCGGGTAGCCGTATGAACTCCAGGAGCGGCAACACCCGAGGTGGCCGCGCGTCTCGTGCTGGTGGGGCGAACAGTGGCGGCACCATCAACAACAGTGAGAAGCAAAGCCAAGGCCCCTCCCCTTCGACGTCTGCGGGGCAGGTGGATAGGAAAGATGACGGCCGCTCCGCCGCGCCTTCCACCGAGGCAAGTGAGTTTACGATCATCCACGCCATCCTCCACAACCGCAGCAACCCCCGCCTCGATGCGGTGCAGCGGCTGCTGAAGAACGTCGTCAGCGGCGCGGCAACCGTGGTGCGTGGCACCGACTCGCAGCGACGCTTCACCAGCACTTATACCGAGTTCTGCCTGAGTGCGCTGCGGTGCATGGCGGACCTGGAGGACGCCGTCTTCGAACACACCAACCCAGGCCGACGCGCCGCCGACGCCGCTGACAACGAAATCGATGGCATTGCAGAGGACGTCTTCCTGAAGCAGGTGGCCGCCTACGTGGCAACGCACACCACGTCGCTGGGCTTAGCGTATTTGGAGCATGTGGCGCTGAGCGCGTTGGAGAAGCAACAGCAGCAGCGGAAGCGGGAGCGCAGCGGCGTGGGGGGCAGTGGCAGCGGTGGTGCGCGTGCGGCGAAGGCGGGCCGCACCGGTGGCAGCAGCCGTGTGGCAAACAGCGCCACCGCAGGCGCGACTCAAGGCAGCAGCGGCAGCAGCAGTGGGGCGCTTGCGGATGCGGCGAGTGCCAGCACCGCCTTCGACGCACTGGGGCTGATCGACGCACAGGACACGATGCGTGAAGCACTTCAGATCCTCGAGCAGGAGAAGAACGCCGCGACATCAGGGAGTGGGAGTGGGGGTGGGCGTCGACGTGGCCCACAGGCGGTCACCGCAGTTCTCGGGAATGCCCACGCCGGCAGCCGTGGCACTGGCCTTTTTGTTTCGAAAGCTGCCTCCTCTTCCACCGGGAGTGCCTCAGGTGGTGGGGAGCAGGTGGTGTACGACCTCCGCAACCCGCAGCTGCGGCTGTCGACCATACCGGAGTTGTCGACGCGGCTGCAGCCGTGGACGACGCCGCTGCCATCCAGCGGTGTTTTCCTCGAACGCGTGATGATGGAGCGCGAGCGCAGAGGGGCGGGCGGCAACGCGACGGCAGCGGCAAGCAACGGCCCCAGCAACAACAGCAGCGGCGGCAGCCACGCGAGCCCGCATGTGGAGTCGGCGAAGGCCACGCTGGACGTGTGCCTGGCCCCTACACCGATGGAGCTGCTGCGCCACTACGAGGCGCACGAGGCGGCGCTCGCGGCACAGCCGCAGCCGTGGCTGCCGTCGTCGCCGAACCTCTCCGCCGGGCCGTACAGCGTCGTCCCGTACGCGGGAAAGCGTGGCGGCGGCAGTGCCGTGGGCGGCGTCTCCCCGCGGCCCACCCCTGCGCTGACGGCCGGCGTGCACGTGGGCGACATCGGCAGCCGCTCCCCGCACGACGCGGAGACTTCGGCGAGTGCTGTGGCGGAGAGAGACGTGGACGGGCTTGCCGGCTCCTACGCTTTCTTTCCAGCGGTGCGGGAGAACAGAATGCTCACCTGCCTGCCGCCCTTCGTCATCGCCAACTTGTCGCACTGCGGCGTGTCGAGGATGGAGTTTGTGTACAACATGGCCCCCGCGGCGAAGCAGCTGTAGCGGTCGCGACGGCGTGCGCGTGCGCGTAGACGCTGCGCTAAGTCACTGTGCTGGTAATGATCGTGCTGTGGGAGATGATAGCCCCGTAGTGGGTAGGTGGTTGGCGTGGTTTAAGAACGCTGCTCTCTAAGAATTACCACACGAGCCGTGGAACAATAACAACAGCAACTAACGCAGAGCGACCAAAACGCCATAGAGCTTTTTCTCTTCTACTGTTGAGGCTTACACGATGCGCTGCATTGGCTGTACAGCTGCGACACGTTACACAACAAATAGTCCATGTATGTGCCCGCCTTCAAATGCACGCACCACATCTGTCCTTTGCCGTTCGTCCCCCTTCCGTTGCGAAGCGGCGCGTCAAAGCTGCGGTGTCGTGATGCGTCTTGATGGTGTTCGCGTTTACCTCACCGCTTCTCCACCACAACACCGTCTTCGTCGCTCTTTTCCTTCACACAAATCACATCACAAGAAAACAGGTTGCACCACCTGCGTATGAGAGGCAGGACACTTCGTGTACGGAGAACAACGTGATGGCGTCGGCTGCGGCAGCACGCCTGCAAGACTTGCTGCACAGCTTTGTCTCCCACAGCTACGATCACGACGTCAAGAAGCTCGTGCCTGACAGCGGCGCCGCGTCGGCCGGGTCACGCACTGTTGTGCTGGACGCGGCGGAGCTGCTAGAGTACCTCCCCTTCTACGCCGCCTTCCTCTCTCCTCCACCGCACCGCAACCCTAGCAGCAGTATCAGTGCGATCACTTCTGCGGTGGTCACCGGCAGGCCGTCGGTCAGCACACCAAACGCACAAGAGCAACGCGCCACGCATGCCGCTCTCTTGCAGTCTATTGGCGGTGTAGTGGAGCAGCACCTACACGCCTTTATGCTGGACGTGTGGACTGGGCCGCTCCCCGTGCATGAACACGATGGCGACACGCAAAGAAATTCACCCCAAAGCAGCCGTCACCGCAGCCGCAGTAGTAGTAGTAGTGGTGGTAGTGACAGGGAGTCGAAGGAAGACGACGTGGACAGCAGCTCAAGCGACGAGGCAACCGCTGCCGCAGCCGCAGCTGCGAGCGTGACTCTCTCGAGCTGTGACGGAGGGTCTCGCGTGAACTTTATTGCGTGGGCGGCGCTAGAGGTGTACCGGCACCTCGCGGCGGAGGCGGAGGCGGCGGCAGGCGTGCAGCGCTCTGGCGGTGGGGCTCTTGTTTTTGGTGCAGAGGGGCACCTCGGTGCGCGTGAGTTGTGGGAGACGGCGTTGCGGGTACGCGTCGATGCCGCCGTGTGCCCCGCGACAATGACGGCTGCCGAGGCTGAGATAGACAGGCATGGGGATACGCCGAGGGCCACAACAGCAGCAGCAGCACCACGACGGCCACCACCGCTGACTTCCACTGAGGCCATTCAGCATGAGGACGACGTCTTCACGAACGAGCCGCACTTCTTTGCCTCTTTCCTCCGCCAGCACCTCCTGCCGGCTGTGAAGCAAGACGTGCTGGAGCACGCCGCAGCGGAAGCGGACGACCTCGCACTGGCCGAGGACCTGCGGCGGTGGGTTCGAGCACCTGCGGTCGTCAACACGCTGCCAGCGGCTTTCCCCGCTCGCCGTTTTGGTGTGGAGGAGCGGGAGACCAGGAACCAACAGGGAGAGGGTGTAGAGAGTAACGAGGGCTCTTCCGCTGCCCGATCTGATCACTACTACTGGCAGCGCCTAGTGCGGCTGGTTCTCGGCCAGTCTGTTGCACCTACGTTGGAGGGGAGCGATGTCTACGAGGCGAGCGGGCTGCTGCGGCCGCACACACCGGCACAACACGCCGCCTACATCGCCGCTGCTACCCTCCTCTCCCTTGCGTCTGAGGCAGTCGGACCCGCAGCGCGGTGGCTCGATCAGGCACTCGGCGGAGCCGAGAAGAACAACATCGACCACAATGCTCGCAAACAAGAAGGCACAGGTGGCGCTGGAGCAACAACGCAGCGGTTGGGTGTTGGCAGCAACAACAAAAACAACAGCGAAGAGGAGGGGCACCTCGAAGCTGTACGGCGTGCGTTGGATGTGTGCACTCGCAGTCTGCAAGTCGTCCCTTTTCCTCTGTGCGACGGCCACGACGCGGAGCTGCGCTGCGATGAGCAGGTGGCCGGTGGGTGGCTGTTGCCGTCGTCCAGCGGTGTGACCGCCACGTCACTGCAGATGCAGCGGCAGGATACGTACGGGCAGAGCGTGGATCGCCGGCGCGGCGCCGTGCTGCTGCCTGGGCTTTCCATTGCCACCACGCGTATTCGAAGTCTGGCCGCAGCTGGTCAGCCGTCGTCCATGACCTCGACCATGGCCACGCGAGGCGGGCGTGCAGGCGACGTCAGAGCCGCCGCACCGGACACGGCCACCCCACCTGGTACAGTTGTGATCTCGCCCGCCCCTGCACTTTCTCCACTGCTGCTGCGCGATGATGGCGCGCTGGACACCGCACGGTGCTACGGTGCCTCGCCCACAACACTCGCACCTGGCGTGCGTGTGGTGGACGCGTCGTCTCTGCGTCCAGTGGAGTGGTTGCTGCTGTTTACGGAGCTGCCAAGCGAGGCGGCGCGGCTGGCGCAGATCCGCAGCGCCGTCGATGGTGCGGTGGAGGTCGGTCTTGTGGTGCTCGTTGTGCAGGCCGCGGTGGCGAAGGCGACCCAAGCGTGGGTGGAGGCTGCGTGGGGCTCTCCACAGCGTCCAGTGCTGCTGCTGAGTGCGGTGGGCCGCTGGGGACTGCAACAGCTTTCTCTGCGCTTCGAGGTGGAGGCCAACACGGCTTTCACAGAGCCGCGCGCGCTGCGCGGTGTGCGACGGGGCGGCAGTGCGCTTCATCGGTGCTGCGGCGTGGCCGGGCTGCTGCTGCACGCACACAAGTACGCGTCATCGGTGGCTCTCGCCGCGGCGGACGCACAGGGTGGGAGAGGTCACCCCGCCCCTACACGTGCTTCGCGACGACGGCAACAGATCGCGTACACGGAGCTGAGAGAGCAACTGCTGTTCGTGGTAGGAGTACGCGATGCGGATTATTCTACAGCTGCTGCGGATGGTGACGCGCCACGGTCGAGTCCGCGCGCAAGTGCCGCTGCTGCAACGCCTTCCGTGGTTCGGTCTGCCTCCACTGCGCAGCCGCCCATGATGTCGATGTATCACACTGATACCTCCTCCGCCTCCTCTTGCGAGAGCGAAGTAGAAAGCGACAACGGCAGCAGCAACTTCTCAGCCGAGTCTACGCACACGTCAGCGCCGCTCAAGATGACGCGGTGGTTCGGCACGGACTGCGCGCTACCGCCCTTTCCCTTTGTGACCCGCAGTCTCCTCCTCTGTGCCCCTGCCGCAACACGCGGTAGTCAGCGGGAGGTGACGTACCATTTGTGGTGCTGGTGGCGCCTCTTGCTACACCGGCTGGTGCTGCCGCTCGAGTTCGGTTGCGCGGTGGCTGCGCTGGGACCCTGTAGTGCGAACGTGGCGGCGGTGCGTTGCCTCGACCGCTGGATCTGCCACGACGCGCCTGCAGACGCCGCGGGAGCACCAAAGTCGAGAATAAAAGTTTCGACGCGTCAGCTGCAGCTATTGCGTGTTTTGCGCGAGTCGTTGTGGTCCTACGAATTGCTCGCCACGCAGCAGGATGGCGAGGGGATGCGGCTGGACGACGCGTGGGCGGCACTGCAGCGGTGGGTGAACGCGGCCGATGCAGAACTCCACGCTGCTGCGGCGGTGCAGGCTGGACCGTCGACCGAGTCAGCGGCAGTTGTGCGTGTGCAGAGTTGCGTAGTTTCGTGCGACGGCACGGCGCAGCAGCTGCCCACGCCGTCTAGCACATCTGTTGAGTCGTGGCTGCAGGTGCAGAGTGCTTTCACGGCTCTAGGGGCGTGCATGGACGAGCTCTGTCGCACTGTAATGCTCGTGGGTTGTGAGGCGAAGGAGGAGGAGGAGGAAAAGCCGACCGGCTCTGATCTTTCTCACTTGTCCTTTTTGCCGGCGATATGACCAGCCTGCGGTGACGCACAAGTACTGCAGGACCCTGGGTCCTTTTGTTGTGCTCGACTGGAGAGACTTTTACTGCTATAAAACAACAGCAACAAGAACAGAAACCAAAAGTTATATTTTTACCCCTTCGGTAGTAAAACAAACACCACCAACAACAGCTAAAAAATGAACTCTTTCGAAGAGCAGAAAAAGATGGGACACAGAGGTCTTGCTTTCATAAAGTCTATACACATGGAATCTGTCTTGCTCTTGATCAACTTCTCTTTTCTCTGTCTTTCTTCCCCTTCGCGTATCCATACTCATCCTTTCTTTACGACAGTCCCCCCTCTCTGTCCTAACCCCAACGCAACCTCCCACTCCAGGTCAAACCTGTAAAGTGAGTGGGATCTGCGGTGTGTGTGTTTGTGTGTGACTGAGGTTCGTGACGTGCAACGCCAAAAAAAAGAAAGAGAAAAAAGGACAGAGCGCCTTTTTCTTTTCCCCTTTTCACTCCTTTGTACTTGACGTACCAACTGCCTCGTTGCTTTGGTGGCCAATTCGCGCTGCTGCTGGTCGCATCTTGAGCACGTCATCTTGCGTGGTGCCCAGAGACACATGCGCGCGCGCGTTGCAAAGTGAAGTGTACAGCGTGCCATTCTTTTTTTTCTCTTTTCCCCGAGCAGGAGTGACACAGATAGCGTCTCCCTGCTCCGTCGTCTACATACATCTATCTACATAGGGAACCACGTTGTCTGGTTTTTCAACGCCCGAGTCCGCGCTTGAAAGCGAGCCGTGAGCACCTCCTCTTTTTTTTTCTTCTCTTTCTTTTCCCGCTGTTCACAAAGCAAACAAACAGTCAAAGCGGAAGGCTTGTTACGTCTCACCAACGCACGAACCGAATAATAACTTGTGACAGACTTGCCACTTCTTGTTTTGCCCTTCTTCTTTAGTAGCATTGTTTCTTTTACGCCTATTTTAACAGGGTGTGTAGAGTCGTGCGCCTTCGTCTTCAAAGCCCACGTAATTAGAACTGTGGCGCTGACGCACACGTATATCATCGCCACTGAAAGCTAATACCTTCTCGCTTTCCATTGCCTACTTATCTCGTCCCCTTTTTCTTTCTCTGCTTCAAGGATTGGGGAATCTTGCTAGAGTCGTCAGAAGTGTAGAGTGGGAAAACTCCTCCTCACCAGTTTTCCAAATAGGCAGGGTTTACATAATTCTTTTTTTTTTGTATATTACTATCTCGGAACAAGAGTGTTTGTTTACACCTTTTACTACTGGTTCTATATATATATTTCCTCTTCTTTTCTTTTGGAAGCCACTTTTCCAACCGTTCAAAACTCTTTTTTTTTGTTGGTTTACTACTTCCACTGTTTTTCTTCTCTGTGAGTTCCAGCGCGTTTGACTAGCTGCATTTTTAATCCTGTGTGGATAACTCCGTCTTTTCTCTCCTCTCCTTTCTTTCTTACATATTTGCCGGCTGACAGCGTGAGTTTTCACACTTCAGGCTACAAATTTCCAGTACAAAACAACACCTCCTTTTTGTGCGTATATAGCGACATCTTTTGTCTTCATCTTTCAAATCAGAACTCTGTGATTTCGCTTGTTTGACTACTTCGACACGTACACACACACCAAAAAAAAAAGCGGCACTGTATCTCATCAAGCACTGTAGTTCACATATCTAAAACTAAAAACGTTTTTCTTGACTTTGTTTAGCAGCCGCCGTCTTCACCAGAGACTTTTTTTAAAGCTCTTTTAATCTTTATCTCTCCCTTTTTCCCTTTTGACTTTTGGATTTTCATTCACTTAAAGAGCATCTTTTTTTCTTTTCTGCATTTCTTGACAGTGGGTATTTTTGTGTTCACTTTTCCTTGCCTTTTTTCCCCCGAGATACACCACCTTGCTGTGGTACGCCGTTTCTAGACATAGACGCTGTTGGCAAGCGACAAGGAGACTCGCACACTTTTTCCCCTTTTCTCTCTCCCGCTGTCCTGCGCAGCCCTGAGGGCTGACAAAGCGTTCAGTCGGTGCACCTTCTATTTTTGTTTGTTTTCCGTTAAGGTCCTGTTTTACTCTGTTTTCTTTTTGTTTTCCATCGTTTGCACACACCAAAAAAACCCGTTCTGCTTGATAACAAGCGCTCACTATACTAAGGCTGAATCGGTTTTGCTCGCTTTCTTGTCTTTTGTTCTTTCTCATCAATTTCTTCATTCTGCTCTTTGATTTATCATTTTTCTTTTCTACGCACTTTTTCCCTTCGATTCTCTTCTACATTTTTTTCGCTGCTATTTTCGCTTGGTCTCAGTCCAACCTCCTTTTTCAACTGTGTGTGTTTGTGGACGTTTGTTGTTCTTTTTCACCTTTTTTTTATTGTTCAATTTACGTTTGAGTGTGTCTTTTCCCTTTTTTTCCCTGCTCCTTGTTTTTTTTTGTTCAGATAGTAGAATCCTTTTGCTCTGTTGCTTGCTGCTTTTCCGGTTCAACACAAACCAAAAAGATTTGATTCATTGAGAGAACTGTGACTGTTGAGTGCAATACTTGCGTCACACAAGCGCTCTCGTCTGCTTCGCTTTTGCTTTTTTTTTTAGATTGCACTGCTTAGTATGACGGAACTGTTGAGCAGCTTCCACAGTGCTTCATCTTCTGCCACCGCCAACACGCGAAACGCCACCGTCGTCGCTGCCGCTGCCGCTGATATCGCAGCTGACGAGCGCAGTCGTGGTGGACCCGCGTTGACGTCGCCGTCCGCTGCGAAGCAGTTAATGGGTTCCTCGCCACTGCAGCTGCGCGAAGAAGCCGTCGCCGCGTCCCAGTCGCAGCAACAGCAGCAGCAACGCCGCCGCTCCGAGCCTGCGGCGAGCATGACCGGCAAGAGCCACGGCACGAGCGCGGCGGCCACGCCTGCCGGGCCCTCGCCGTCGCTGTCGAGCAGCAGGGGTGACAGCGACCGCCGCATCGTTAGCGGGCGTGGGGAGCGCCGGCAGTCCTCGCCACTCAGCAACCCGCACACGCCACACCTTGACGGCGACGGCAGCCGCAACTCCAGCATCCACTCCAAGGACAGTGTTCCACCACGGCGGGCGGCCGGCACGGGATCGCTGCCGCCGCTCATCCCAAGTGTCGCGTGCGCGACGAAAGACACCTCGCTGATGGAGCTGCAGGGATCCCCGCAGCAGCCGCTGGGACCGCGCGTCAGCTCCCCGTCACTCGCCGCTGGACAGCCGTCGTCGGCGTCGCCGGAGTACATCACGCGGCGGCAGCTGCGTTCGTCGATGAGCAGCGTGCGGGACATGGGGGCTCAGGTGGCGGGGATCAACACCTCGTGCGACTCCTTCACCCTCTCCCCGACGCGCAGCACGCGCGATATCTCCGCGACGGGGCTGCGCGGACCAATCCCGGAGCACGTCCCACCCTTCACGCCAGCCTTGCCGTCACCGCGCTCCCTGAGCCACAGCGCGCGTCCGACGCCGACGCCGACGCCGACGCCGACGCCGGCCACCGCCAACTCCCCACGTGCGGCAGAGGAGGCTTCCGCTGCCGCCGCCGCCCACGCCAGCACGGAGGCGACGCCGCTGCCTCTGTTGAACCGCTCGCTGCTTTCGCTCTCTTCGAGCTCGCAGGGCCGTCGACTTACCGGGGCCCTGCTCGACGTGAGCGCCGCTGCCGCCACTGCGGCTGCTGCTGCTGCCGCTGTTGCTGCGTCGCGGTCCTCCTCGATGAACTCGATGCGCCGCGACGACGACGGCCCTCAGCAGGCGGCCCACCAGCCCTCGGTGACGGAGCGGACGGCAGCCGTGGCGCAGCCTCCGCCGGCGCCGCCGTCCATCGCGTCGTTTGCCCCCGCGCCGCCGCCGCTGCCGTCGAACTACAACAACATCGAGAACGCCTTCCGCAGCTTCACCCCCCGCGTCGTCAGCACGGATGCGGACGACTTCGACACCTCCGACCGACAGTCCACGAGCCGCTTTGCCGACGAGGAAAGCGAAATGATGACGACGCATCAGCAGGCCTCGCATCTCGGCCCGGCGGAGACGGAGGAGGTGTCCTTCTCCATGGTGCCCGTCATCACGACGGAGCCTGGTGTGCACGGCGGGCTGTTCACCGCCACCGCACGGTCGACCACGGCGGCCACCACCTCCGTTGGCTTTGGCACCTCGCACCCCTCGCTGCCGGCACCCGAAGTGCGCACGGCGGCGTCGGCGACAGCCAGCGGGGTGATCTCCGCCGTCTTCACAACACCGCTCGGCAGCAGCGCGGCGGGACCGGACGCTGGCCGTCCCGGGTCGGGCAGCGCGCTGAAGCCGAACAACAGCGGGGAGCAGGACTACACGGCAGCCGCGACGGCGACGGCGGCGCGTGGGGCCACCGAGGCACGACGGCCCAGCGACTCTGTGACGGAGGCTGCTGACCCGAAGGCGGCGAAGCGCCGCTTGAAGAAGGAAAAGAAGCCGAAGAAGCCCAAGCACCCGTCGTCGAAGGACGGGGCGGAGGGTGGCGTCAGTCAACAGGGCAATCACCACAAGGACAAGGCGGTGGCGGCGGCCCACCGCTCCGACAGCGAGATGCAGCGCAAGCGGCAGCGCAAGAAGCTGGAGAAGCAGGAGAAGCTGAAAGGGATGTCGACGGAGGAGCAGCGACGGTACAAGGCCGACCATCAACGCCGGCGCGCCGCAAAGAAGGCGCAGCGCAGTTCCAACGGTGCCACACCGGCGCCAGAGGGCGGGGATGGCGCTCCGGCGGCGGCGGTGGTGGCGACGTTGAAGGATCAAGACGCTGCCCAGCGCGTGCCGGCTTCGTCCTCCCCCATTCCTTCCGACCCGCACGTGACCGGCCAGCTGTCTGCGACCACGCATGACCCGCTCGATGCCACGCAGCCACCCCTCAGCACGACGCCGGAGTCGCCCAACTTGGAGAGGAACACCGCCGGCAACAGCAGTGCCGGCGCAGCGGACAAGGGCATCAGCGACGACGCCTTTGCGCTTGCCACGGCAGCACTTGCCTTGACGCAGTCGACCCCGCACCTTGCGAGCACCGTCCGTCCGACAAACAGTGACCTCGATGGTGGGGCCACGCTGCTGCACGCGCTGAATCAAATGCGGCGGTGTACCAGCGCAAACGGGCCGTCGGCGGCGGTGGCGACGACGCTCTCCGCTGCCCCACCGCACGGCACCAGCAGCGCGCCTCGAAACTTCCGCCGACGCTTCTTGAGTGAGGCGGCACCAGCGCCGACGCCGCAGTACCGCACGAACGGCTTTCTGTGCCTCCCGTCAGCTGAGACCGCAGCTGGACAGCAGCAGCGGCAGCAGCAGCCCGCACGCGAGGAAGAGGAGGAGGTGCTGGGGGGCTCCCTGAGAGGCGGGGAGAAGGATTTCAACTTTGGCGAGGACGACAACGACAGCCTCAACGGCGCGGCGCAGCAGGCGCTGTACGGTAGCAGGGACATGGACGGCTCCGCCAAGGAGAGCGTCGTGATGTCCGCCACGGCGGCCCCGTTTGTCGCCCCGCACCCACCCGCCACTGCCGCGGGATCTGGCGCGGCAGCGATTCTTGAGCTGAAGCACCAGCAGCAACAACAGCAGCAGCTCACCTCACCCCTCTCCATCCACAGCAGTGCAGACAACGGGACGGCAGCGGTGCCGCACGACGACGCGGGCACACACGTTGCGGATGTGCCGGAGACGGCGGTGAGCCCGTCACGGGAGCAGCCGAGCGTGCGAGTGTCCATCGCGTCGAGCGTGTCGTTTCACGCGGAACCGCCCGCCACGCCGCCCGCCTTCAAGGAGGGCCGTCACGCTGTCCTGGAGGAGGCCAGCCACTCTACCCACACGGACAAGGAGAGAAGCGTCAGTGAAGGACGCGACGACGCCGCTCAAGGCAGGAGTGCTGAAAAACAGCAGCGACCACCACCGTCGCAGCAGAACCGTAGCGGCGGTGCGAGGGACGCGTCGTCGCTGTCGTACTACTCTTCCTACAGCCGCTCCTACGACGGCAGCAGCAGCAGCAGCAGCAGCGGCGGCAGCGCAGAGCGTCCACGTGAGCACCAGCATCAACGCCGCCGCGCACAGCGAGAAAAGCAGCAGCAGCAGCGTGTACGCCACGGTGAGGCGGAGGCGCGCGTGAGCGGCGGTGGTGTGGTTACCTCGGCCGTTGTGGCAGCGGGGCAGAGTAAGCATCCATCGAGTGCGGCGGAGCTGCACGGGCAACGCCGCCGCCCCGCATCAGCCTCGTCGTGCTCCTCCTTCCGCAGCCGCAGCGGCGACGACGTGAGCGACGTTGGCGGCAGCTCGTCGTACAGCTACAGCTACACGAGCAGCACCGGCAGCAGCAGCAGCAGCGTCGGCAGCATCATGGCGGAGGTGCTGCCGCTCAAGGAGGGCTGCACCGCCCCACCGCCGAGTGCGGCCTTCCACGACCTCAAATACCGCTACAGTTGCGCGTCACAGTTGCAGGCGTACGCTGAGCCCGCCGTGATTCACGAGTGGAATCTTGCGGAGGGCTGCTGGGGCAGCGTGGAGACGTCCGTGGTGCTGAACCCGCAGCCGTTCTCGAAGGGCAACATGCGAGCCTCGTACTACATGATCGACATGCGCCGGCTGAACTGCATGTTGGTGGCAAAACGCTACCTCAAGTCGTCGGTCGGCGAGGACCAGTACTTCGATGACGTGTCCATGCACAGCATCTCCGGCCACTGGGCACGCGTCTTTAACGCCATGCACCCGCCCAAGAAGGTCCGCTTTGTGCCGGCTGCCGTGCTGGTGCTGCCGAAGCGCAACCCGCCTCTGGTCCTCGCCATGGAGCCGCTGCTCACCGGCAAGTTCGTGAAGTACAACAACAACTGCGGCTACGTGCGCCGCAACGCCCGCTGGACTCCGCAGGCGTTCTCCCACTTCACCTACCAAGCCAGCCAACACCAGCTGATGGTGGTCGACATCCAAGGCGTGGACGACTACTACACCGACCCGCAGATCCTCAGCCCAGACGGGGAGGGCTACGGCAGAGGCAACTTGGGCAAGAAGGGCATTCGTCGTTTCTTGGAAAGCCACAAGTGCAACGACGTCTGCCGCGCCGTGGGCCTGCCACCGCTGCGGCGGAACTCGAAAGGCGTCGTGGTGGCACCGCTTCTCTCGAGCACCAAGAGCGCCACCGGCAGTTCTCTGCCCGCCACGCCTGGTGCGCTGGAGCGACTCGTCGCGGCGTCGTCGTCGTCTGGCTTGAAGGATGAGCGGCTCCGCCGAAGATGTACACGCTGTCGCAGCAGAGCTTTGCTGGCAACGCGAACAACCCGCACGGCAGCGAGCGCAGCCCTCTCCTGACGAGCACCGCCTCGCCAACTGGGTTTGCGGGAAACAACGGCGTCAACAACAACAATAACAACGGTGGGGTGCACACGCGTGTGGGCAGCCTCGCGGACGCCTCTCGTCCAGGAAGCGAGGCCGTCAAGGTTCCCACCCCGCCGCCGCCGCGGCAGAGCAGCCACAGCAGCCACGGCAGCAACGGCCCTTCGCCAAGCCCAACGGCAGCCCTCAAGGCCGCTGCGAACGGGTATTCCTCCAATGGCAACCACCACGCGAGCAACAACAACGGTGCGATGCATCCAAACAACTTGGCCGCCTTGGGCGGTGGTGGCAACGTCATGGCGAGCGCACCGCCTGGCGGCTACGGGGTGAAGTACGTCCCCTACCCCCGCCACGCCGTGGTGCGGCCGCAGAGTCAGTACTTCACCTCCACCATCGCCGGAGGGTTGATGGCGGTGCCACCGAGCAGCAACGCACCGGGCACGCCGTCCTCGCAGGCCATGCAGCCTCCACAGCCACCTCAACAGCCGCAGCCGCAGCACAGTCCCGGTGCACTCACGGGCGTTGCCGGGCCGTCGAATGGCATGGCGCTGGCGGTGCCGCTGCTGCGTCCCCCCGCGATGGGCCGCCCTGGAGGGCCGAGTGGGCCGACCAACGGCAGCGGTGACGGCGTGGCAGGCGTCGGTGCGCAGAAGAGCGGCTCGCCGCGGCTGGAGCCGGCGGTGCACCCCCACCCGCCGCCCAAGTCCCGCCTCTCCTCCACGGGGGCCGCGTCCATCGGCACGCCGCGGCTCTCCAGCCTCGGCGGGGGCGGCAACGGGCAAAGTGTCTCGCACACGAACTCGTCTGGTGCGATGGTGCCGGTTGTGCAGACGACGCAGGAGTCGCAGATGCTCGGCGGTCCACAAACGCGCCGCCAGTCCTTCAACCGCCGCGCCGTCTTCTCTGCCATCGAGGAGAAGGCAAGGAGCAAAACGAAGCGGCACCACCACCACCCGTAGTCCTAGCAGCTTCTTGCTGTTGTTGTTTGCGTGGATGCTGTTGTACACACAAACGCAAAAGTTTGCGCAGCCTGCTGTGTAGCTCTGCGTTGTAGATGTTTGAGAGTCACTCTTCAAGTGGATACTTTTTTTTTGTGCCTCTCTATTTTATTTTGAGCTGGTGCTCAGAAAGACTGTCTCCCAGCAACCAGTAGACACACGTGTACGGCTATTCGAAGCTGACACCTACACGTGTTTGTCCGTTGAGCGAGTGCGTTAAAAAAGCTGCTCTCCTTTTTTTTCTTTCGCACAGCGTTGAGCACTAGCCCGCTCGCTCTTTTTTTTTTATTAGTTCCTGCATTCTCGTGTGCAGATAGTTTCTCGGGTTTTGCACGACTTCTCCGGCTTTCGCTTGCTGTCATCATTCGCAGATTTTTTTATTTCACTTTTGAAAGGTGCTGTGCGTGCCAACCCTTTCGCAGCCCTTCTTCTCTTTCATTTCTCACTGTGTGGTCATCTTTTTCCTTGAATCCCAGTTTACGTGTTTTCCTGTTGTCAGCTTTACAGATGTATGTCTTGGTACATACACGCACATCTACAGTTGCCTCCATATATATGTGTGTGTGTGTGTGCGCATGTACCATAGCTCTGGCTGAGAAACAAAACTGCTTTGCCTCTCATCTTTTTTTCTCCCTTCGTTTTCTTTGAGCCTTCCTCCTTTGGATTTCTTTTGTGTTTTCCTCTTTTGACACAGTATTCACCATTCGAAGTACTATTCTCCTTTTTCTAATTCGTTCTCCTTCTTTTCTCTTTTTTCCTTTCTTCCTGCTGTTTTGAGTTTGTTTGAGTAGTTGATGGTTGCTCGGTTACCTTTTTAGCTTTCCGACGTTGCTGGCGACAAGCATTGTTGTCTTTTGTGTGTGTTTTCTGTAGGCTTTTTTTTGTCGTCGAGTACTTCTTTTTTTTTTGTGTTTCCCTTTCACTTTCATGGATTTGCTTTATCATCACTTCCGAGGTAAAGACAAGAACAAACAAAGAACCAAATGTAGATTCTCTTCCCACCGCACTGTCTCTGCGTCTCCTGACACAAGTGGATGGATGCGCGCTTCACGCTCTGCATGTTCGCTCTGTCGTGTGGGGCTCTGCGCTCGAGTCGGATGGAGGTATTGGTGGGCAACCCAGTCACCGGAGCGCAAGAAGGAAAGAGCCCGCCAACACAACCCCACCAGCCTTTCGGCTTAGCGCATGCATCTTCGCCACTCTCCTCTAACTGGATGTAATCGCTGACCACGGCAACGATGGACACATAGCAGTGAATTGTATTTGGTGTTTGCTCCCTACAAAAATGCCTTCAGCGCTCCTTTACCTGTCTCAGCTTCCGTATTCGCTTCCACTCTTTATCTTGACCTCCCAACTTTTTCTCTCTGTTTTCTGCTTTTTTTTCTGACGCAGTTGCATACACGCATCGCCGCCGCTATTCCTTTTTTTCTTTCTTCTTTCTTTTGCGACTCTTCTCTTTCCATTGCTTTCACTGTATTGTACAACTCTTCTTTTTTTCGAAGTCTCTTCTTGTTGTGTTAGCTGCTCCCTGTCGACGGGTTTTTAAACTTCACTTCTCCTTCACTCTTTCTATACAACCTCAAAAAGGACACTTCTTTCCTCTATTTTTTCTCTCTTTGCCATCAGTGTTGCTTTTCTGTCTCCTTTCAGCCCTTGCGGTTTAATAACAAGGAGTCTTTTTTTTCTTTTTCTGCTCGCGTGTGCGTGCGTCTCTAAGATCTTCACAACGAGACCATTCTTCTACATCGAACCGTAGAATCACACCGCCATCGAAGCAGACGAACACGGGCACGCTACGCCTTACAGGTACGTCAAACAAACAAACAAAAAAAAGCGAAGGGAAGTACACGGGGCAGCGATGAACTTCACACAGCAGCTGTGGTCGGTGAAGGAGTGGGGCCGAGTGATGGCCACGGGCAGCGAGTACGTTTCCATCGTGCACGAGGCCACCAACGAGGAGAAGTGGGGGCCCACCGGGGCACAAATGGAGGCCGTCTGCACCGCCTACCCCCGTGGTGGCCAGGAGATCCTCAACGAGCTGCGCAGCCGACTCAACAACCGCGATAAGGCGTGGCGGCCGTGTTACAAGTCACTGCTCGTGTTGGACTACTTGGCCCGCAACGTCGCCGACCGCTACTTGCCGGAGATCTGCGCGCTCGTGCCGCTGCTGCGCACCATCTCCACCAGCTTCTACTACACCAACCCAAAGGGCATCGACCACGGCGTGTCGGTGCGTGAGCGGGCCCGCAAGCTGGCGGAGCTCCTCAGCGACGGTCAGCAGCTGCGTGAGGAGCGGGTGGTGGCGGCGCAGACGCGCGAGAAGTTGGCGCACAATGCCAGCGAGGGTGGTGGCCCGCAGAACCGCGGTGCCTACGGCGGTGCGGGTAGCGGCTACGGAGGCGGCTACAGCACCGGCTACGGCGGTGGCGGCTATGATCGCTACGGCGGCAGCGGCGGTGGGGCGAACCGTGCCCAGCGGGACCGCTACGGCGGCGGTGACCGTGAACGTGAGCGTGACCGCTACGGGGGCAGCGGCGGTGGTGCCGGCGGCTACGACAGCTACCGCCCGACATCGTCGAACCCGTCCGGCCAGACGGCGGCGTCGTCGCGGCCGCGCTCGAAGGAGGAACAGGAGCGCTACGACATGGAGATGGCCCTGCGGATGCAGCGTGATGAGGAGCGCCGCGCCGGCGTGTCGGCCGAGCAGCTGGAGGAGATGTACGCGACGAAGCTGCGTCAGCGCAAGAACGACGAGCAGCGGCACAAGGCGGCTGCCGACGACGACGAGACCCTCGCCCGGCGCCTGCAGGAGGAGGAGGACATGCGGGCCCGCCGCGAGGGCCGGGAGCTGCCGACGCTGCGGTCCGACAGCCAGACGGTGAAGGCGCCGAGTCCGACCCCGGCAAAGGCGGCCAGCCCACCGGCACCCGCCGCGGAGCCGCCGAAGCCGAAGCAGCCGGAGACGAGTGCGCTGGATGATCTTTTTGCGCCGGCTCCTGCGCCAGCAGCGCCGGCGGCACCGGCCAAGGCTGCGGATCCCTTCGATGCCTTTTTGGACTCCCGTGCTTCGCAGCCTCCGCCGCAGCAGCAGAATCCATGGGGGCAGCCGTCTCAGCCGCCGCCGCAGTCAAACCCGTGGGGCAGCCACAGCAGTCGCAGCCCATGCAGCAGCAGCAGCCCT
>AUXI01000219.1:0-31913 GCA_000482105.1 Crithidia acanthocephali | reverse complement strand
CCTTTCACGTACACGCGCCGCCGGGGGTCCTCGTGGATCTCCAGCGACTCCGGCTCCTGCCCGCGCTGCCGCGGCGTCAGCAGGTCGCGCACCTTCTCCATGTACACCTCGATCATCGACAACGACACGCGAATCGTCAAGTCCGCGTCCTCGTCCACCATCCGCTGCGCCTCGTCGAACAGGCACCGCACAAACCGCGGCGCCACGCCCTCGCGCTCCTCGTTGCCCACGTCGCCAAGCAGGCTGTACGTCTTCCCGCTGCCGGTCTGCCCGTACGCGAACAGGCATACGTTGAAGCCCTTGTACGCCTCCTCGAGCATCGGCTTGCCGATCGTCTCGAACACCTCCGCCTGCCCGCCGCTGAACACGTGGTCGAAGCGGTAGGTGCGCTTCGTCTTTTCGTCGTCGATGACAATGCCACGTCCTCCCTCGTCGCGCAAGGAGATCTGGTCATTGGTCTGATCACCCTTCCCTAGGGGCCGCACACGCACAGAGACCTGCACTCGTGATGACGGATCCTGTGAGCGACCCATCGTTTCTTTGAGCCAACCGGCGTGCTGAAAGCGAGAATGTGTTTCTGCGGGGAAAACTGAGTGAGAATAAAAACGTGTGCGAAGGAAAGAAGCAGCCTGTTTTTTTTGTTGCGCCTCTTCCAGACAGATTTGATATAAATGATGCTGTTGCAGTTGTGGTGACAATAGCGCAAGCAGGGGAGCAGTCAAGCGACCCAACCAGTCATGTGAAATGCAGAGAGAGGAAGGAGGAAGAGCAGTAGTTAAGCAGTGTTTTTTCCTCCGCTCAGCATTTAATAGCGAAAAGGCATTACTTTAGTTGAGAGATAACCAAAGACAAAAACACTAAAGAAAATAGGTACTTTTTCTTTCCGGTGAGGCACCCTAATGGCCATTTTTTGAACGAATGCGAAGCCTACAAAAGCGCTCAAGAGTTGAGGTACCCTCACCTCTCAAACCTTGCATGCCTTGAGGTTCTCACCACAGTCTAGAACAGTGTCAGGCGGATAGGTGGAGCGATCTGAGATGTATGCGTTCAGCAACTGTAGCGCTCTATCTTCATACATTCCGCGTGGTTTGTAGATCGTTCTTTTTTTTTTGGTTTTCAGAGTGTGTCAGTTAAATAAAAAGACACATAAGTAAAATTAAAAAAAAGGTTTTTTTTTGTTCCTGTAACTGAGACCACTTAGTAGTTCAGCTTCGTGCGGCGCCAGTGGCGGCGCTTCTCGTTCCACTTGATGCGGTTACCAGTGCGCAGGCGGATCCAGTACGGAACCGGCTTGTTCTGGTTCATCTTCTTCGCATACTTCTTCTTCACGGCGAGAGGCTTGAAGCGACCCATTTTGAGAAACTACTAGGAACTAAAGAGGGAAGACACAGCGACAAAACAGAGGTGGGAAAGCGTGTGATGTCACATTTTTAATGGGAAAAAGAGCGGCATGAAAGGCACCATGGCAGCAGCGTGTGAAACAATGAGAAAACAGAGAACGGGAAGGGAAAATGGAGGAGGAGAACAGTTATGACAGCAACAAAACAAGCAAGGGAGTATTCCTTAAGATCGAGTGTAATCGTACAATACGCAGCAAAGGGAAAAACGCTTCTCTCATTATATATATATTTTTAATCATCCCCTATACTTGAAGGAAGTGATCTTCGTCATGATTGCTCTTGTCAGAGTTCAATAAATCAGTAGAAACCACAGAGGATCTGCAACTTCGCTTGTTCCTTGACAGATGATTCGACTCTCAAATCAACCGTGTGCAATTCAACGTTCATAGAACGTCTCTTTTTTTTTTTTTTTGGAAGCTCAATTGTCTTTCTATCCCCTTGTTCCGCAAATCAAAATAGCTATATTTATGCACTACATTCATCGAAACAGCTCTACAGTGCGAGTAGAAAAAAAGAGAAGAAAAATGTTGCCACCGAACGTTTGGTGGCGAAAGAAGAGATGACCTGAAAATTGTAATTCTCGGCATACAAATCGGAGTGACGTGGTGTTCCTCGTCTTCACTTTCCTTGAAATCTCACGAGGCTTTTGGTTGGCGGTAGTATCCTTTACCAGAGAAGAAAAAGATCTCCGTATGCCTCCTGCGCACTTCGTGAGCACAAAGGGGAAAAAAGGTTGTTTCCGCATGAGGCTTATGGCATCTGTTTGCGAAACGCCAGTGACAGAAATTGAGACTAAACGCTATCAGTAAAAAAGAAAAAGAATGATTTGCGAGAGAAAGTGGAGAAAACAGGACTTGCAAATGTCAGGCAGTTAGCTTGTTCTCTTTTGAAGCAATAACAGTTTAGCATTTTTTTTTTTTAGTCAAATTGAGGTGCGTTCTCTTCGAACAGTAAAAGACGATAATGAGGATCGGTAGCAACGAGTAAAAAATCTGTTAAAAGTGGTCACGCCTCAACGCGCCACGATTGGCTGAAGAAAATGTTGCCAGCTTTAAAAGTAAAATGTAATGATAATACGGAGAATCAATGATACCAGCTCAGTGAGCTGAACGTGACGCAAGACGACGAGTAAGAACAAAGTGGCCATCAGAAGTTCCATAAGTGCGTGTCTGAGAAGCTTGCTGCCAGGATAGAACACTTATAAAACGGAGGCAAAGAAGAATTTTTTTTTCGCTAGCGACAGTAGTACCTTGTGCAGTCACAGTAGGTTTACAGAAGAGTTAGAAAAAAAAGGTATATTCACCATAAACGTTTATTGTGCTTCAAAAGACCTTTAAGGGAGAGAAACAAAAAGACCGCAAAGAGCCTTACGGATTTTCATAGTTCACAAAGAAAGACTCAAGGAGCTTTGTCATGTAATAAACGTCTAAAGTTCCGCACATCTCGCGGACGCTGTGCATGCTGATCATCGGGTTGCCAATGTCAGCAGTTTTAATCCCGGAGAGCGTGGAAAGGATGGGCCCAATGGTAGACCCGCACGGCGAGTCATTCCGCACAACAAACTCCTGCACAGGAACGTTGGCCTTTTTGGCCAAATGCTTCACTACAGCAGCCGTCAAACCATTTGTCGCATACCGCACGTTCGCGTTGTACTTGATAACTGGGCCCTCGTGCAGCGCCGGTCGATGGGCGTTTTCGTGTTTATCGGTGTAGTTCGGGTGGCAGCCGTGAGCGCCATCGACTGATAGCAGAAAGGAGTTTGCCACCAGTGTCGCGCGCAGCGTCTTGTTGTTGACAAGGTGCTCGATAATATCGGGCACCAGAGAACCAGCTGCACCTTGCGGAGAGCTCGAGCCGCACTCTTCGTGGTCAAAGAGACACACCATTCGCACCATCGAGTCGTTTTCCAACCCTTCGGCATCGACGATTGCCTTGATGGCGCAATAGCACGAAATTAGGTTATCCAAGCGTGGCGAGAAGATAAACTCGTCGTAGATGCCTCCAATCGCCGCAGGCTGTGTGTCAATGACACTGAGGTCAAAGTCCACAATCTCCTCCGGCTTGCATCCCGCCTCTGCGGCAATAGCCTTCATAAGAGCCGTACACTGCGTTGAGCTCGGCTGCTCTTTCTCATCCAGCTCAGCAATCTTTTGAGCAATTTCAGTGCAAATCACAGGGATTAGATGTGTCTCTTTGTTTGGCGAAAATCCCTCTCGCTCCTTCGCAGATGTCAGATGGATTGCAATGTTGGGAATGCGCATGATGGGCTTGTCAATCTTGACAATCTTCTCCTCCAAACGGTCGCGCAGCACCACAACGCGGCCTGCGACGGTAAGATCACGATCGAACCACGAATGCCACAATCCACCACCGTAGCATTGTACCGCCACGCGTTGGTAATTGGCCGAGGTGGATTTTGTGTGCGGCTTCAACAGAAAATTGGGAGAGTCTGTATGCGCGCCGACAATTTTGACGCCGGACGCGGGGTCATATTTTCCGCCGACAGAGAACGCTACGATGCCGGTACCGTTGCGAGTGAGGTAATACTTACCTCCAGGCGCCAATTCAGGCCACGCTTTGCTTTCATCGAGGCGCGAAAAACCAGCACCCTGCAGCATCGCAACAACTGTCTGAACGGCATGAAAAGGCGTAATTGCCTGATTCATAAAACTTACGAACTCCTTTGCCATGCTCACAGCATGCTCAGACTTGATCGTCGCCATTGCTGCAAGCAGAAAAAGAGCAAATAGGTTTTGTGAGTCTGATGTGGGGGAAAACAGGAATTCAACGATAACTGGAACCTTTGAAGCGACGTATACGTCGTGTTGTGTTGCAGATTTCGTTTTCGTTTTCCGTGGCCAGCACAAAAAAAAAAAGTGAAGTAAAGGAGGGGATGAGAGAACGTGGGAGGAGACGAGTTAAGAAAAAAAAAACGGCGCGTACCCTAGTTGCACGGCGCAGAACAGGTAGGTTTAAATGGTTGCCGTTTAAGCCTACAGCTAAGAAAAATCGTGGCTCAAGAGACAAAGAAAAAAAAGGCGTCTTTTGCATCGATGACTGAATTTGTTTGATGGACAGGAATCTCTGTTAGCACGACACACACTAAAAAAAAGCCTTAGAAAACGCAATTACTCTGGATAAAAGTTCTATCAGTAACAAGAGTAAAGCGAACTTCTTTACTCAAATACTTTTTTCTTGTTTTCTTTTGTTGAGTCATCGGAAAGCGCCAGCAGGCAAAATGGGCGTACTGACGCACATTACGATTCTTCTTTTTCATCAGCCAAAACGTCCTAGCTAGAATAACAAACTATATTCGTACCTAAAAAGCTGATTATACGTGATAGAATCAGCAGCTGCGCCAACGCAGTACGCAAAAGAGTTGTTTACCTTTGGTAAAAAAAAAGGCAACAGTGATCGCAAATTAATAGTAGACCTGCGCTTGGCAGTTTCACAGCTTTGCAGTGACAATGTTGAAAAGCTTTCCTGAACTCAAAAAGTAAACAAATTGGCAGAGACGACCGTGTCGGAAAAGAAAAGAAAACTCTCGGCGCTCCAGTCAAACGCTGGAACGGAGAGAAGCATCAAGTAATCTATGTTTAAAAAACACAGAACCAAACGGAGGTGGAGCGAAAAGCTGATTCGCTGCACCACTTGCCGTTTGCGAATGTACATTTGTTTTCTTTCCGCGTAGTGAGATGAACGCAGTTTCAAGAGAAAGAGTTACTGAGCCAACAGCTGCGAGTGAGCGCCGTTCAGTTGCAGGTAAAGAAAAGGTTGTTAAAAACCTAGCACGCGTTCTGAGAAAACGGGCACAAGTCTGACAGTCATGCGACACACGCCTAAAAGACACTTCCCTGCCCCCCCCACTCTCCAGTTTGATTCTTTCATTTCAGAGCACCCACGTACTGGTACCTCGAAGAAAACTCACGCTGCACATCGTCAAGGAGCTGCAGCACTGCAAACCACCTTGATGTCCTGCGAAAGTGAGGTGTTTTGCTTCGTCTAGACACAGAAAAAGTGGTATAAAAGCGAATGACACCAAGCGTTCTCTCGTCAATCAACGCAAACCGCCAAGAAAGAAGGCACAAGTCTTCTCGCCTTGGGTTTATGATGGTGCATGACAACTTGATCAAACTGCCAGAGTGTGTTATGATGCTTTCACGTTCCATTTGCTTACCGATGTATGTCTTAAACGACAAAAAAGCAAAGGATTGGCAGGGATATCTTTTTACGACACGTTGTTTCTGCTGTTTGTTCGAGTCGTTGACCATTTGTCTTCTTTTCTGCGTGCCAGCGTAAATCGAAACCTCTCGTCGTGGCAGTATAGCGCCTTCTGTCGCAACAGCACTTTCTTTTCGCCCACTGTTCTCTCTCTTTTCTTCTCATCTTCCTTCCGGCTTCCTGCATCTCCTGTTTTTACAGCTTTCATTGTATCAGTCAAGCAATACCAAATGAAGTCGCTCTTTCGGCCGACGCGCATCGCTTTGGGGCCAGTCTTTGCGGCTCCGTTGAAACAGCAAAAGATTGACGAAGTGGTGCGTGTCGATCACGCCGGCGAGGTGGCAGCTGTGCGCATCGCGAGACACCAACTGGAGTGGATGTCGCCGTTGGACGATTCCGTTCCTATTGCAGAGGAAATCCTCGCTGACGAGATTGTGCACCGCCGCGTGATGACGGAGCTCGCAGAACGTCACGGAGTGCGCACCACGGCGTTGGACCCGTTTTTCAAAGTCGGCGCTTTTGTTTTAGGCGCGGGTACTGCTATGCTCGGAAAGGAAGCGATGATGTGTTGCCACGCCGCTGTCGAAATCACTATTTTCGACCACTACAACGACCAGCTGCGTGAGTTAGAAGAGCTGGAGGAGAAATGTTCCGCAATGAAAGAGAGCGAAGTGGAGAAGCAGGCGTGGGTGGATGTGAAGGATTACATCGTGAAGTTCCGTGATGAGGAAAAGCACCATCAGGAGCTCGGGGAGCAAAACGGTGCTGCTGATGCACCGGCGTATCCTCTCCTTTACAACGGCATCCGCCTTGCGTGTAAAATAGGCGTTGCCTTCGCAAAGCGAATCTAACACATCAAAAATAGGAAAACAATCTACAAAACAAAGAAAAAAAGTAGCTGTGGTATTAAATGTGCTTTCTTCCTCTATCCCTACCGTTTCATTTACTCGTTTTTATCAACTATCTCAACGTTTGTAATATGCAAAAATAAAAAAGGAACTGAAACTGCTGCGACAATAAGAAATGAAACAGCCACTTTCGTTTTTTTTTCTCTGCGTAGCAGTCGAGATGTTGTCTATCAGACCAACTGTTGGCTGAAATGACCCACCTGGAAAGCTTTTTTTTTCTGCGATGCTCAACGAATCGTGTGCTGCACAAAGCCGGGAACAACAGAAACGGTCTGGTAAGAACGGAGATAGAAATGCACGAAAAGCAGTCTTTTGTCTCAAAGCCTCTTGACTTGCTGTTTTCCATATGTCCGCCATTTTTTTCCGTCACAATGGTATTGAAGCAAATCTTCTCCTCGCACTTGCCTCCTTTCTTTTCCGCTTCCCAGGTGACGTTTTTCTTGCGTCAGCATTTTATAGAATTCTTGCTCTTCTCTTTTCACTCGTGCAACCATGGCACTTTCCCAAACCGCCGTTGCAGCGATTTCGATGTACACGATGCATCTCGCTGCACTCGATCGCAAAACCGATGAGGAGGTAAATGCTCTGCGTCTTGAGTACCGCAGCAAGATGGAGCCTCTGTTGAGGGAGCGCCACGAGCTCTTGAAAAACGAAAAGGACTTCTGGTCTGGTGTCTTCTCGTCTCCGACAACACCGATTGCGGACCTGGTGAATGGCACAATCGACCCGAAGATCATGCGAGCTATTGCCGACTTCCGGGTCATTACCCGCGTGGATAAAACGATGCTGTGCCGGAAGATTGTTTTCACTTTCCGCCAAAACATGTGCGTGGAGGAAGGTGAGGTTTCGCGTGAGGTAGACTCAGAGATGAAGACGCTTTCCCTGACACCGTTGAAGTGGAAGCAAGGGACGGAGCGTGCTCGCACGGACTCGTTCTTTTCCTTTTTCACGGAAGCGGCTCCGTCGGATGTGGACTCGATGAGCCAAGTCGTCGAGGGCCTGGACATGATCTACCAAAACCCCTTTCTTACTGCGGAGGATTGGTAAGCTAGACTAGCAGGCCCCAACCGTGTTTGTGAGTATGTGTGTGTGTGTGTGTGTGTGTTGAATCTGGGCTAAAGCTCTTCCGGCAATTGGTGTTTCACTGTATCGACATGCACTTTCTGTATTTGACTAACTCACTGAGGCTTGCATAGCACAATAAATCAGTGCCCTAAAAAAAAAAAAACCAAAGCGTCTGCATCATCCAAATGTTATAGAGAATCGATTAAAACATAGAGTGTTCTTGATTGCGCATGATATACCCATTCCACTTGTAGCAAGTGTACGTCCAATATTGCCTTCCACAGATACAATTACTGAGAGAAGCGCTGCTTCTCTCTGTCTTTTTTCTTCCACTTGCCTTTTGCGTGGCCAAGCAGCTGTCTGTGTTGTCAGCCTCGTATGCACCGCACAGTGTTTTCGTTACTAGTTAGTCAAATGAGGTGCGACCACTCTTCTTTCGTTTTGTCTTTCCTTGGAACCGCCGTTGTGGGCAACGGATCGTAATAGAAACTCAACTAGTTTTTTCATATCATTTCACTGTCAATTGGGGACGAAACACAATCGCACTTTTTTTGTGGTTTTTGTTTTGACGTGCACTCGCACATCGCCACGGCTAGAATCTGCGCCACAGAGTTTTTCTTTCTCCTTTGGTCAACGAAGTCACACTCAAGGACACTAGCACATTTCAGAAAATGAGTCTGCAAAGTACTTCACGGAGCATCGAGGACTTGCTCTACGGCCTTGGAACGTCGCTGGAGCGGTTCAAAGGCGTTAACGGTCTGCAACGTCTTGTTACCACGGGCAGGCTGTCGCTGCTCTCACTCTTTGGCGAGTTTGAGCGCACGCGCGACGAGGTGTACGAAAAGCGGTCAGCTGCGGTGAATGAGACACGCCGGTGCCTCATCCAGGTCGCAGACGAATTTGAGGGAATCACCGAGACGACACAGAAACTGGTGCGCAAAATCGACCATTTACTGAGCACGTTGGCGAGCTTCCATCGGACGTGCGACCTGGAGCTGGACGACCGCACCACTGCGGAGGACCCCGATGCACGGCAGCTGTTGCGCGACTTTGCGCAAATACAAGAAAATAACAACAAGCTGCGAACTGCGTTTCAAGACTTCTGCAGCTCTACCAGCACCTGCGCCGACCTCTCGCGCAGCGCAGTGGCGCAGTTGGAGGAAGTGAACACAAACACTTCCTGTGATGTGGCGGTTGCCTTGACTGACTTTGACCGCCAGCGGCGCAGGGTCCAAGTCAGAGAAAATGAGGTGACGAACGCGATGAGCCGCGCTGCGTCGCGGCAGGACCCGGCGGTCCAGTTTGCCGAGTTCAACTACCTCAAGGAGTCGGAGGCTCTTGAAGGATATGGGAAGCGGTACATCGACTCCCTTGCCGCTGCCATGACGGCTACCACTTTTGCGTTAGAGCAGTCTTCGATGACAGGGTGGGCTTCTTCGAATGTCTTCTTTGTGCAGCTTGCACTGTTCAGCCACGAACTAACCGAAGGCAGCAAGTCCATTGCTTCTAACTTGCTTTCCGTCAAGAATGCGCAAAAGGTGTCACGACAGCTCACGGACGAGAAGCGCAACCTACTGCAGCAGCAGCGAGCTGCCACCCAAGGCACCGAATCTCAAGGTAAGGAGGATTTGTTCGATGAGATGGTTGCCGCCGCGCCACCAACAGCGGTGGCGTCACCTCGCCCCACCTCTAGTGCGTCCAGCTCGTCCCCACACCACAGTCCCATGCACGCTGATCCGAACACATCCTACATCCCTGCTGCGGAGCAGAGGCGATCTGCCCCAACGCATTCTCCAGCTGCAGCACCAGTACCGTATCGAGCTCCCGCTACCGCTACTCCAAGCTCGCCTGGGGCTTCCAAGTCTGTCGACCTCGACGACTTGTTTCAGTAAGTGCAGTCTGAGTCAAAATTGTTGTTTTCGCTCTCTTGAGCAGGGCTTCAAGTCAATGGTGGTGGGGAAAAGAGCCACGCTGAATGCGGAGAGTACATCTTTCTAGCTTCTCCTTCTAAAGAAAACCGAGTTTTATCACTGAACTACCGCAAGTGTTTTTGTTGCTTCTATTCTAATAAAAGAAGAGTACGGCGAGTGCTTTACCTTTCATTGTTGCTGTTTCTTTTCGTGACGGTGTATCTTCTTTTTCTTTATCGGTTGCTTGTACGCTTCTCTCAACGTCGAAAGCCAGTTTTTTTTTTTTCTCTCCTGTTGCTGATACTACCACGAAAAAGAACCAAAAAAAGGGAGTAAAAAAAAAGGCGTCGCTTCCCATGCAATAAGATGCTTTCCAATAGTTGGATTTCCATTCTCGCGCACACGGAAGCCGCTGTATTCTGTCCTCCATCACGTATAAGCTTGTTATTTGCGAATGGTGGTGTTGAGTGTGTCTTAGCATCTAACGAGCAGGTGGTCCGAAATGAGCTCTAGCTATCCCCAGGGCAGCGGCAAAGATTTAGTCGCGTCTTTTCCTGATTTCCAGTGACTAAACCGCTTTTGCAGCTGCAGCAAAAAACAAAGAGAAGATTAACAACCAAGAATTACTGCCTTTTTTTTTCGTTTTCACCCCGTTTCTAGCTTCCAGTATTTTCTTCCAAAAGCTCTTTTTTACTTCGAGCTCACACATCTCTTTCTCGTCTCACGCGGCCTTTGCTGAAAACAAATAAAAACACTAATTCCAATTTAAAGAAGATGAAGAAGCGTCCGAATCTCTCTCTGGACTCTGGCGTCGTTGAAGAGTTCCAGCAGGACTCGAAGTCGTACCAGATCAACAGCAACAAGTCTCTTCAATTCCGTGCTTTCCTCTTCAATGAAGCGGGCATGTACACCAAAGATGGCCGCGAACTCCCGACTACCGTGAAAAAAGACGACATCGACTACTCCACAAAGCGCAACGTCGGCGCTGGCGCCAGCGGTGACGTCTATTTCGCACGTCTGAAGAAAGGCACGCCTATAGCGATGAAGCGCATTCCCATTTCGTCCAAGTCGCACCGTGATGAAGTGGACCGCGAGCTGCAGTTCTTTAGCGCACGTGGCGACTCGCCGTACGTGATGAACAACTACGGTGCTTTCTGGGACGCTGAAGACGACGCAATCGTCATTCCGATGGAGTGGATGCCCTACACGGTGAAGGATCTGGGCCACTTCTGGGGAGGTCTTAACGAGACGCTTTTGAAAGCGGTTTTCTTTCAGGTTGTCTCCGGGCTCGTCTACCTGCATGACGTGAAGCGTGTGCTGCATCGGGATTTGAAGCCCAGTAACCTGCTGATCAGCGAGGATGGCCACGTCAAGATCGCCGACTTCGGCGTGTCGAAGCTCATCCAGACTCTCGCGGTGTCCTCGACGTACGTGGGGACGATGTGCTACATGGCTCCCGAAAGACTGGAGCAGGGCATGTACGGCTTTAGCAGCGATGTCTGGTCGCTGGGTCTCACCATGATCGGTGCAGTCACCGGCAAAAACCCGTGGGCCCCGCCGGAGGAGATGAATCTATTCCAGCTGTTGGCCAAAATGAAGCAAGGTAGCACACCGACACTTCCGGAGACTGGTAAATTCTCTGATAGTGCAAAGGACTTTATCAAGCAATGCCTGGAGCGCAACCCCGACACCCGCCCCACGTGCGCCGAGCTGCTAAAGCACCCGTTCTTTGCCGGCATGACGGAAAGCACCTCGCAAGCGATGGTGAAGATGGCGGTAGAGCAGATGACCCGGCTCATCAACAACGACGCGCAAAAGGAAAAAGAGATGCACCGCTCACAGGAATCGATGGAGAAAGACGTCAACGCGCAGCTCGACAAGCTGATATTATAGAAAGAACAAGAACCAGCGGGCAGGCTCCATTCTGCTTTTTTTTTTGTTTGTGATGTCAGCGGCAGCTTGTCACTTTTTGCGCGCTAAACCTCCCCCTTTTCCGTTCGGTGTGTGCGTGGTGGTGCTTTGCCATTGCTACCCTTACTCTCCGCTCTCCCTTTTCCTCCCTGTGCTTGCTCTGACACCAGTCTTGTGTTGCGGCTGCTGTCTTTTTTAGTGTCATTTTTAGTAAGTCGAGAAGAGCTGTGTTTGTTGGAGAGAACGAATGTTGCGCTACCGCAACTGCCTTTCTCCCTTGTTCTCCTTTTTTTGTGCTTCTCACTCATGGGCGTTTACTGTGTCTTTGTCTCACTGTTATTTTTTCGTTCTAATATCTTAAATCCGTTTCTCTTTTTTATCTTTTGTTTTTAGTTCAACTTGACGGGCGCTGCTCCTGATTTCTATATACTGTCGGAGCTAGACGTCATAGTTGTGCGTTGCTTCCTTTTCCCTCTTCTGCGGTCCAATTGCAGGCTTGAATTGGCCTTTTCAGTCGTCCTTTTTTTTTTCCTTCCTTGTAATGCTGTCCTCTCCTCCTTTTTTTTCTTTCCCTGTCTTTGACTACTACCTTTCAGTTGAGTTTGAACTCGTGGAGCTTTTATACACGTCGAATTCATCTGTGCTCCAAACGTCTTTTTTGTTTTTGTCTCAAAACATATATGTATCTTGTGTTTTTAATCGAAGCTTGTGTACGTTCATACACGCATGCACAACGCTTTTCGATTTATTTTGTATCTTCACCTTTTTTTCCCGTGCCTTGCTGTGACAGCTGCGTGTCTCTATCACCTTGTTTTGTTTGTTTGGTTTCTTTTGTGGCTGCTGCGAAGACGCGATAGACAAGAGATGGATGTTGTTTTCTTCGTCGTCGCCTTTGCCATCAGCAACGACACCAACAGAGCAATTTGGTATTCAGGTGAAGGTTTCCAAAAAGAAAAAAAAGCTGTGCTGTGCTGCTTCTTATACTCAAAAATTACGATAATTGCCTCTCCCTTATTTCGAAAGGTGAAGTGTGAGGATGTTTTTTTTGGGGACCATCGTGACACCGGTGCTTTAAACAGATGTAGATTTACACACTCATATGTGCCTCGCCTTCAAACGCTAAAGAATGGAGTTATCAGTCTCCCCCTGCTCTTTTTTTTTTTTCTCCTTCCGACTTTCTTCGAAAACTGCTCTGCGTCAGCTCAGTACTATGTGCCTTCACGGGCTGTGAAGATACTACACTCACTTTTTCGCTGACAAAGACCTGCCGAGAAAGCGCGATGCAAATGGCGTTCTTTGAAGGGGGCGTAGCGCTGGTAGCACTTACGAATAGCGCAACAATCCTCCTCTTCTTATCTCCTTTCCATTTTAATCTTTTTCTTTTCTTGCTTTTCCGTATATTGAACACCTCTTTTGCTCCTTTGTCCACGATGCTACCCTATTTGATCTGCATAACCGTGTTGTGTTTTCGTTTTTCTTACTTTTTTCTCTCAGTGCTGCCATGACACGGCTACTCCTAAAAAGAGTGCAACAAACACGTTATTTCATCTGTTGGTGTTCATTGCAGTCACGAATCGAATGGTCTCGTGAGCTTTTCTCTTTACTGGTTCGCGTGCGAAAGAATGCTGCGACGGTGGCAATGGGACGAGCTGAGACGAAGCCACATGTGTACTACCTTCCGGTGAAACGCACACGTACCTCAGCAAGACCAGAAAAGAAGCGAGCCGTGCCCTTTTCTCCCTTCCCCTGCGCAGCTCTGTTCTTACGGACAACAATTGTCCTCTTACCTCCACTTCGAGCTCTTAGTTTTCTGTGCTTCTGCCTCCTTCACAAGGCAATAAGGACGTTCACAACGCTGCGTCGCTCGACTCCCCCAGATGCGTGTCCCCACCTTCCTTTTGTTCTTTCTCTCACCTTTCTCTTGCAATCCGCTCTCTCCCTCCTGCTCTGAATGGTGTCGTTTTCAGCATTTCCATCTACGCTGCTACACGTACGCTGTCAGACACACTTTCCAAGGTCGCCATAGTTTTCCAGAGTTTTTCGTTGACTATCCGTTCGCAATCGTGGTCGGCGCGCTTTCAACGCTTCGCTGCGTGTGCTACTCGCACCCTCCCTCCAAAAAAAAAAAGTCGATAACTCACTCGTTGCCTCTCACATGTTTCGCTACTGTTTTCTTCTCCGCTGCGCGGTGCAGCCTGTGGTGAAGACAGCGCACACTGGCCGCGTGGTGACGCTCACCATCAACCGGCCAACGCAGCTTAACGCGCTCAACAGGGCTGTGTCGGAGAGCCTGATGGCGGAGCTAGAGAAGTACGAGAAGGATCCGTCGTGCAGCGTGTTCATCATCACTGGTGAAGGCCGCGCCTTCGTGGCAGGGGCCGACATCAAGGAGATGAGTCACCGCAGCTTGAGCGATGGCATCATGTCAGACGACCTCGGTGCCCTGGCGCGTATCCCGCGCATCACCAAGCCAATCATCGCCGCCGTCAACGGCTTCGCGCTCGGCGGCGGCTGCGAGCTGGCGATGTCGTGTGACATCATCGTTGCCAGTGAGAAGGCGAAGTTCGGCCAGCCGGAGATCACGCTCGGCACCATCCCTGGTCTCGGCGGCACGCAGCGTCTGCCGCGCCGGATCGGCAAGGCGCGTGCGATGGAGTGGGTGCTGACCGGCGCCACCTACACAGCAGCCGAGGCCGAGCATGCTGGGCTGGTGTCGCGCGTCGTAAAGCATGAGGATCTCATGTCTACTGCGCTCGCCATGGCAGAGAAAATCGCCGGCTACAGCCAGATCACCACCAAACTGGCGAAGATGGCGGTGAGCAAGTCACAGGAGACTTCGCTGCAGATGGGGCTCAGCTACGAGAGCATGGCGTTCAACGCCACCTTTGCGACGCACGATTGCAAGGAAGGCATGACGGCTTTCGTGGAGAAGCGAGCCCCCAAGTTTGAGAACCGGTGAGGAACCCGTGCTGGACACGTGATGCTGTTCTTCTTTGCATCTTAGCGACACTTTTTCGTTTCATTAATACCCAATACGCCAGCGTTTCTTGTGGTAGCGAAGGTGAGGCGATTCGGGAAGGCGTCGTTGACACCGGTGCGGTTTTCCTCATGGGCTCTCCCTTCCAGCTCACGCGTCCCCACGAATACCTTTTTTTTTGTTCACCTTTCTGAAAACGTCTTTTTTTTCTATTTTTGTGCCAGCGCTCCTCTCACAGGACTAAGTAAACACATGTATTTACCACATTCCAAAAGGTTGCTGTAGGCATCTGACGCCAAAATCGTTTCTCTCGCTCTGTGAGCTTTCTTCCATCATCGTGTTTGTTCTATCTGTAGCGTTCGTCTTGGCGTTTGCGAGGATGCACAGAAGACGAGCTGCAAACTGAAAGGGGGAAAAAACAAACACGCATGTGCCACTTTTCGTTACCTTGACAGCGTGGAAAGAGGTCGAAACACAGCGGCAAGATCAGAATCCACCCACGCAGCATCAAACACTTTGGTTTCTTTTCTTTTGTTCTCCTTACACTTGCTTGCAGTGGCTGTGCAGTCAACGCCACTCCAACACACACACACACACACACACACATGACGAATTCAACATCCTTGAAAAATAAAAAGAAAAGGTAATAGCAACAATAGTACAGCAGAAAGAGAGACTGGGAGATGCGCTGCTCTCACGCACTCTGCGCTCCACGCGGCTTTTCCTCTGACAGTGGCAGCATTTGCGTTACTACACCTCGCCATTCTTGAATCACCGTGAAATGTGGGTGACACCGTTCTTTTGTGCTCGTACTCGCAGCTTTCATGGCAAGGGCGTTTTTTCTTCTCCATTATCCTTCTACTTGTGCTTACTTACTATTCTTCCTTTCGTTTCTCCATCTCTCGATCTTTATTCTGGACACACACATAAATACACACACACACACGCACAAATACATACAACTGTCGTAAGGTCCTTTTCTTTCTACTGCCTGACGTTTATCTCGCCAAACTTTCCTTTCGCGACATAGGAAAGAGTCACTTTCCATCAACAACAACAACAAAAAAAAAACAACAGCAACGCATCTTTTTCTTTGTGTGTGTTTGTTTGATCTCTCCTCGCCTCTACACTTTCGACACGATGCCCTTTCCCCTCTCCGAGGAGGCGTGCCCGCACGCGTGGGACGATGCGGCGATGCTACCGCCCTTCCCTGGCAAGACGGTCCACCGCGACGAGTGCGCGTACTGCTGTCGCACGTGCCGCCACGGTGACGGCATCTACGTCTGCATGGCCTGCCACACCGGTGTGTGTGGGGAGCACCTGGACAAGCACCAGGCCCTCCACGCCACCCACGTCATGTACACCACGGTGCGGGAGCTGCCGGCGAAGGCGACGGAGGAGGTGAAGGATGTGAACTACCTCGGGGTGGTCGCCCCGAAGGCGTACGAGACGGCAGTGTGTTGTGCGGAGTGCCAAGTGCACTTCGCGCAGGTGCCGGACCTCGCCGTGGAGGCGTACAGCGCCATTGTAAACGCCCCTGTGCCCGGCGCGCAGGACAACGCCGCCAGCGACGGCATCGGCCGCCTGCAGAAGCCGCAGTGCCCGCACCTGGTGTGTCTGGAGCAGCTGCCGAGCCCCTTCACCGCCGGCCCGCCCACCTCTGACGACGTGTGCTCTGTGGAGGACTGCGGCTGCTGCGTGAACAACTGGATGTGCGTCACCTGCGGCGCCGTCGGCTGCCCCCGCGCCGAGGCGGGTGGCAACGGCCACGCCCTGCAACACTACCAGCTGACCGGGCACCCGGCCTGTGTGAAGCTGGGCACCGTGACGGAGCAGGGGGCGGACTACTACTGCTACGCCTGCGACGACGACGTCGACGACGTCCACTTCGCTGCGCACATGGCGCACTTCGGCATCGACATCCACACCGCCAAGAAGACCGCCAAGACGATGGGGGAGCTGGAGTACGACTACACCTCGCAGTTCGACTTCAACAAGATCACGGAAGCCGGCGCAGACCTGGTGCCCGTCTACGGCCCAGGGCACACCGGCATCGAGAACATCGGCAACAGCTGCTACCTGGCGTCGGTGGTGCAGTGCCTCATGTCCCTCGGCGCCTTCCAGCACGCCTTCTATCCAGGCAAGTGCAGCCCGCACCAGGCGCAGTGCACGGCTGATCCGTACAACTGCCGCTACTGCCAAACCGAGCGGGTGGCGGCCGGACTGCTCTCCGGCGAGTTCAGCCGCGAAGACGCGACGGCGGCGACGAACGGCATCTGCCCGCGTCTCTTCAAAAAGGTCTTTGCGCAACAGCACCCGGAGTTCTCCACCGGTGCTCAGCAGGATGCACAGGAGTACATGCTGTACCTTCTGGAGGAGATGCGGCGGCACGTGAAAGGGCCGGCGGCGGCGGCGACGGCGTCAGCCCCTGTGCACCCGGCCGATGCGGTGGAGCTGGTGCTGGAGCAGCGCGTGCAGTGCAACAAGTGCCACAAGGTGCGCTACTCCTACGAAAAGGACCGGTGCCTGTCGCTGCCCATCCCGGTCGATCCCGTGTCGGCGTCGTCGATGGCCGCCACCACCGCCGCGGTGAAGTTGACGGAGGAGGAGGTGGATGCACTGCGGCCGCGGTGCACCCTCGCCGACTGCCTGCAGGCCGCCGCGACGCCGAACGAGGTCGAGTGCCGCTGCGAGGCCTGCGGCGCGTCTGCCGTCTACTCCACCGTCACCAAACTCGCCTCGTTTCCGGACGTGCTGCCAGTGTACATCCGTCGCACGTACTTTGACATGGCCACCCTCAACACGAAGAAGATGGACGCCTACGTGGAGGTGCCGCAGGCGATCGAGCTGAGCGGCTACCGTGGGACAGGCCTGCAGCCGACGGAGGTGGCCATGCCGGCGGCGTCGGCAGCGCCTGCGCGGCGGCCGCGGACGGACGGCGGGGCACCGACGGCGGCGTCACCGGTGGATGAGGTGGCGCTCGTGTCCGTCATCAGTATGGGCATCGATGAGGCAGTGGCGCGCTATGCCCTGCTGCAGACCAGCATGAACGTGGAGCGGGCCGTCGACTACATCTTCAGTCACCCGGACATCGCCGTGGAGGCCGCGGCAGCCGCGCAGGCGCCGCCGACGGAGAGTGCCACGGCGGCGGAGGGGACGGCGGCCGCGGCGGTGCCGAAGGTGGCGACGGACGGCGCCGCGTCGTACGAGCTGACGGCGATGATCAGTCACATGGGTGCGAGTGCGCGCACCGGCCACTACGTGTGCCACCTGCGCGACGCAGCGACGGGGCAGTGGCTGCTGTTCAATGACGAGAAGGTGGGCGTCTCGCAGAACCCGCCCTTCTCGATGGCGTCCCTCTACTTCTTTCAGCGCAAAGCGTAGAGAGGCGAGAGCGGTGTGACGTCACCACGAGCCCAGTCCGGCTTGCATTTTTTTCTTTTCTTGAGCACCTCGAGACTGTTTCTGTATCATTGTTTTCTGTCAGTAACCTTTTCCTCCCTCTCTCTTTCTCGTCTGATCATTTCTGCCTTGTTGTTTTCCTTTATTTGCTCGCAACACATTTTATTCATGCATGTGCATCGTGTCTTTTGCCCCTTTATTTGTGCCGTATGGAAAGCAGCGAAAGCAATACACCCCCACACGCCGGGAAAAGATGAAGAAAGCTCTCGGTCTTTCTGGACTCCAGCGTATCCAAGCACGTCGCGTGGCACATCACTGGTTAAAGAGTGAAAGCCGACGCCCACCCACACATACAGAAGTACCTCTATCTTTTGCTGCTACCAGCTGCGGGGGCTTCCTTGTGTCATGCCGTCGCCTTGCGAGTTGCGTGTTCCACACACCGCACGACGCGTGGTGTTCGACGCCTATTCTGGTGTGCTACGTGGTGTTGCTTGATGAGGCGCACACAACAACGTTAACTGTCTTCTCTTGCATCCTCCCTCTCTTCTCCGCCACCCTTCTCCTTCGACGACAACCTACAACCTTCTCGCCGCGCCTCTTACTTGCGGCTAGAGGAAAGTAGTCAAAGGATCTTCACAGTCTATACACTCTTTTTTTCCTACCACTGCCAGAAAGTGATTTTTTGTTGTTTATTCTCGGAGTGACCAAAGAAAGACATACACAAAGTGTCTCTTTTCGTATTCTCCCCCTTCAAGCCATCTGCTGTTCCTGGTTTTCTCTCTTCTTCTTTCCTCCTTTTCGCTCATCAGCTGTGCGTGGCCCTCTCTATTGCCCACGCCCGTCTCCTTCGTTTTGTGTTCTCAGACTTTGTCTTGTTAACTTCTCCTTCACGTTTAAGAGCCCGAAACTCCACCTCTTTTCCTTCCCACCCGGCTTTCATCATTTGCCACGCCGCTTTTCTTTTTGTTTGTTTGTCTTTCTTCAAACTAAGACACTTAAAGGAGTTCACTCAGCCCTTAAGCACAAGTCGAGTTTGGGACGCGACTTCCGTTTCTCAATTTTTTTCTTCTTTTTGTCCACACGTGTCTTCCCTCTTTGTGTGTGTGTGTGTGTGTTTCATATTCTATTTCAAAAAAAAAAAAACTATATCTCGTTTTTCCCCCTTTGGTTTCTCTTCTCTTCTCTTTTTCTTTTTTACGTGTTGCCACTTTACTTCGTTTCGACATTTATTTCTCTTTTGATTGATCGATTTGCTGGAAGACATCAGACCCTTTCCCTCTCTATCTCCATCTTCTCTGCCTTGCTCCGCTACACTCTCCTTTTTATCTTTTTTTTTTTGCCTTTTCACGTTAAGTGATATCATCATCTGTTTCTTGAACTTCGGTCTCTCGTTCCCCTCCTTTCTCTTTCCCTTTTTTCTTTCTCAACTTTTACGCTTTTCGAAAAGACGAACAGACAAAAAAAATCCAAGAACTCTAACCTTTATCGATAAAAGAACGACACGACACGTAGCTTTAAAAAGTGAGAGTAAGCATTTTTAAGGAGCCCTCAAAAAAAACCCAATATTTATAGTTGTGTGTCTGCCGGGACAACAGAACCCGAAAAGCTCTGCTCTTCTTTTTTTTCGTTTGTGTGTGTGTGCGTGTGCGTACGTGTGCCGCAGCGCCAACGTGTTTAACTGTTTGTGGCTTGATCAGCCGTGCCTGTGCGTGCGTTGTTTGCGACAACCCTTTGCAGCACATTGTAGCGTCGTAGCCATTTCATGACTCACTGTGTGCTTGTGCAGGTATTCTAGACTGACGTGGTTTCTTTCATTGCTTTCTTCGAATCAAGTGGAAGAGCCTCACGGATTGGCGCAACAACCAAGAGAGAACGAGCATTAGAGCAATAAGCAGCATCTAAAAGTAAGCAGCAACACCTAAAAAAAGAAACCAAAAAAAAAAGGTGAAGAAAAGCAATAAATATCTTTCCTAGAATAAGATTTCTCTTTTTTTTGTTGTTGTAAAAGTGTGGTAGCATCGACTTTTATTGTCTTAAATAAGATTAATCAAACTTGAGTACGGCTGGAGTCTAGGGTTGGTTCTTCTCCACATTTTTTTTTTGTGTTGCTACTCTCTTTTTGTGTGTTTCCCTTGATTTTCTTCTTTTGCTTTGGTCGATAGCAAGTCTTAGTCCGTTAATTGTTTCATCTCGATTTCATCCGCTTCTATTTTTTTTTCTCGTCTCTGTTCTTGCATTCTTGTTACTTTACCCTTTCTCCTTTCAAATAGCAGCCGCGACACAAGCGTTTCTTATCAGAATAGAAAACAGAGTGTTACTTTGCATTTACACTACGTAGCGGGTAGATAGCGACGAGCACAGAAAAAGCAACTTCAATAAAAAAAAACTGACAGAGCTATTTTTTTTCCTGTGTTTTCGGGAAAGGTCACAAAGGGAAGTGACAGGAAAGAAAGCAAAGAACGCATTGCGACAGAGCGCATAGTAAACTCCTTTTCTCTACTTTGTTCTTCAGCGTACAGATAAGGAAGATTTGTGTGCTGTTCTTCTTTTTCTGTTCTACTACTTTTTTCTCCTCTTGTATCCTGCTTGATTTCTCTTTTTTTTTTGGGGTCGGGGCTTCGTGTATACAAGAATACAACTTTTTTTCCCCTCTTTTTTGTTATTGCTCCTCCTGCTTTTCCAATTTACTTACGTGTATCTGCACAGTTTTCTCTTTTCTCTCTTCTCTTTCCATTTCTTTCTGTGTACTCGTTTACCTTCATCACGACATCCGCCTTCTATATATACTCGTAAGCCTCTCATCATATTCTAGCCCTTTTCCCTTTGATTGCTTGCTCGCTACTTCTGCGTGCCCGCGGTAATTCTTTCTCTCCCTCTCTGATTTTTACTATCGCGAAGGTAATTGTTTATGCTTGCATGTACATCCACAGCGTGTTATTTTCACACTTGTCAGACGGTTTTTCTCCTCTATTGAGCACACCAAACTCGTCCTGTGGTAAGCTGAGTTTTGTTTGTTGTCTTTTCTTTTCCCGTATCTTTTAGTGCTCTTTCCTTGTGAGAGCGTACATTTGTATCCTTTTTTTTCCCCTTGGTCCTTGTTTTCTTTTTGTGGTTCACCTTTTCCTATTTTACTGCTTAGAACTAGCATCAGACCGTTTTTTTTTTTTTGATCTTGTTGCCATTTGGGGTTCAATTGCAGGCAGAAACCCACTTGTTGATTGTCTTTTCTCACCTACGGTGACTTTCTTTTGTTAGCGCTGTGTTCCGCTGTGCCGGGACCTTCAACTGCACATTAGCCTTGTTCACGAGAACAGATCTGCAGATCAAGTAGTACCAATTCCTCCCTCTGTACATTTTTTTTCTTTTACCATTTCACTGTTTTTGTTTTGAGTGCGTCCCTTTGTGTGTATCTCTTCAGGGTGATTCCTTTCTGTTTGCTACTACGCCTACAGGCTTATCGTCTTTGCGTGCGTGCACCGCCTACTATGTACAGCTCCGGTGATCCAAACAGGGTTCAATTTCCTTCTGGCCAAAACCCTGTCAACCTATCCTACGCCCAGTCGGCTGACAACTCGCAGGTGTCCATCACATCAGCTCCTGACGGCAACTACTACTTCGTCATGCCACAGCCCTTCTGCCCTCCACCCCCCAACATCGCCTCTGCCTCGAACAGCACGACGGATTTTGGCAACAGTCGCGTCGTGCAGCCGGACTCTGGCCAACGCCGTGCCATCGCAGACGCATCGAACACGTCCGTCTCCGGCCTCCCCGGCAACTCCTTCCCCGTGGGCAGCTTTGCGCTCGTGAAGCCGGTGCAAGGTCCGCCGCCGCCCACCCTCTTCAATCCCGGGAACTCCTTCGCCTCGCAGAACTCCTTCCTCACCTCACTGCTCTCCCAACCAAACACCCCGCAGCTGCCGCCGCAGGGGCAGATGATGCCGCAACACTATGTGGTGCAGCAGTCACCACCGCAGCAGCCAACGCAGCAGATGCATCACCAGCAGCAGCAGTCCTACGCACAGCAGAGCAGCGGTGCGATGCCGGCCGCCACGCAGACGGTCATGTTTTTCACCGCGGACCCGACCAACACCTCGAGTGGGTCCTTCTACTCGCTGCAGCCAGCCTCGCCGCAACAGGCCGCCGCAGCGATGCAGAGCGGCACGGCGCAGATCATCTCCCCGCTGCAGCTGGCCTCCCCTACTCCGCAAGTCAGCGGGGCGTCAGGGCAGGTGACCTACGTCGTCAACTCCACCGCGCCACAGACGGTGATGTCGTACCCAACCTACCCAGAGCACCTCGTCACCTTCCAGGGACCCGGGACATGGCAGGGTCCGGCAAACATCACTATTGGCCAGGGGCCGATGCCCCCACAGCAACCACAGCCGCACCATCCACAGCAGCAGCCACACCAGCAGCAGCAGCAGCAGCAGTACCTCCGCTTTGCCAATGCGAGCAGCACGCTGCCGGTGGGTGGCGTTGTGTCGTCCTTCTCTCCACCCGCAGCACCGGGCACGCCGCCCACTGCCGCCACCTCCGCCGTGCCGCGGCTGCCCACCACAAGTCCCGGTGGCGGCGGTGGCAGCAGCGGCAGCAATGCAGTCGCAACACCGGCGGCTGGCGGCTCACCAGGCGGTGCCCAACCGGCCGCCCTCGGCGTGCGGAGCTTCATGGCACCGGAGCCGGTCGGCATCTGCATGGTGCGCGACGCCCCTCTCATCCCAAACATCCCGCCGCTGGCCCTGCCCTGCCCGGCGTGGGGGAGGATCCCAACGAAACCGGCGCAGACTCGGGCGGGGAGCACCGTGACAGCGCTGCAACAGTGATGCTGCGCGTGATGAACGGCCGCCCATCATCGAAAAAAAAAGGAAGAAAATCAGAGTACCGCGCCTCTGGCCAGTTCTCTACACGTTGCCGTGACTTCAAAGAAGCTCAACGCAAGCATAACGACCTTCTCTCTCTCTCTGTCTATTTTGTGTGTCGTTGCCCTTGTCGTAGATTTTCATCTCCCTTCTGTTATTCTCTTTCAGTTATATATTTTTTCCCTTTCCAATGGAACGCAATAACAACAAATAAAACCGAAGCTCCTTTTCTCAGGTTGTTGAAAAGCTCTTTCTTTTTTTTTTCTCTGCGTGTGTTTTTCTACTTTTTTTTTTCTTAATTATCGACCTTGAGAAAAACGGACAGGCAACTTTTCGAGAGGTTAGTTAGAGAATATGCTTTATCAGCGCATGACAAGCTGGTTTGGCAGATTCTTTTTTTTTTAATCCGCTTTTCTTCCGGTGCAAACACAGTTTCCCTTTTTTTTTTTGCCAACTGTGTGTTTTTCAGTTATGGCGTCCCACGCTTTTCTTCCTAGTAGTTAGTTCTCTTTTTTACTCTTCACAGCCATGGTAACTGACGGCAGCTCTCCCTCCTTTTCTGTGTATCTTTCAAAACACCTGATTGTACGGAACCATCGGCTTTGACAGAGCTGCGTTTTTCTCTTCGTTTAATTCACTTTAGTTCTCATCTTTTTTTTCTCTCTCTCTCTCAGAGTCCAGAATCTTCCAAGGTTCTTGTCATACGACTCTTCCTTTTCTCTTTTTCATCTTTACGTTTGCGGCTCTCCATCATTATGACAACGAATAACGCTTGTTTCACAACAGCAACAAAAAAACAAACAAACACAAGAACACACACAAAAACTAAAGTTGGTTGCCGGCTGTATCTTCATTTCTTTCAAAGTCACTATTCCCACCGTCGATTATTGTTTATTGTTAACTGTCACTCTAATCTGTCCTCCTTTTTCTTTCGTTTCCCTCTTATTGTCACGGCTTTCTTTCAACTGCCGCTGCGCTTTCACGCCGTGACAGCTCCAGCTGAATGGCCTCGATCTACTTGTCTCTTACGTGTTTGTCATCTTTTTTTTTTTTGCTCTCCTAAACCAATAAGCAATGAAAGCTATATACTTATTTCTCCTAGAGTGTTTATTCCATGGATTGCCTTTTAAAATAAACTAACGCTGTTTTTCATTGTTCTTTTTAAATGTGTGTGTGCTTTCCTTTTTTTTTCTTCATCGCATGCGTGCGTGTGGTGTGCGAGCCCGGACAGGTTTGTATCAACGAATAGCGCGGCGGGTGTGCTGCACTTCGTCGTTGACGATCTCCTCCTCACACGCTCTAAAGGAGAATATATAACAAGGTTCGCCGTGGTATCATTGGAAAGGGAAACACAAAAAGCTGTTTTTCCTCTTTTCTTTCGACAGTCATCGAAACAACAATCGCAACACTGTGGCGTCGTGGAACTGTCTGCCTTCAACGTTGTGTGCTGCCTTAGGAACTATCCCGAGCCACTCCCCGCCGCGGCTTCGCGTCTTTTCTTTGAAGACATTTTTTTTTTGTGTGTGTCATTTTTTTTCTTCTTTTGTATTCTGATTCTCCCTTTTTTTTCCTTGACCGGTGTCCGATCTAAATGAACGAGTGAAGTGTTGTCATCGACGCCGATACAGGTGTACTGTCAAAAAAAAAGACACGCCTTCATCAACGCGAGTTGTGAGGAGCCGTCGGTGTCTGTCGCGCAACAACAAAAAAAGAGAAAGAAAACGGCCAGAAGCTGCTTAGAGTCAAATGGGAAAAGAGTTTTGTGAAGCTAACGAGCGTTTTCCTGCAAGATGTGTCGTAGAATGGGTTTTCTCCTTTTTTTTCTGTCATCTCGCAAGTGACCAGTTGTTCTTTTTCGAGTCGATCTAACTTTCTTTGTGGGTTTTCCGCGGTTATCCATTGTTGTCCTCCCATCGATCATCTTGTTCGTTTCACGACGTGTTGCTTTTTTCGTTCGCATAGTAGCCACGCAAAAGAACGTGGCGCTGCACAAGGAAGAGCCATACTGGAGCCTCTATGGTTTTGCCATTTCCTCTCACATTGTCAACACAGGTGGTGGTGTTTTATTATTCTGTCCCTTTTCTCTCCTTCACCTCTCTCTACTGACTTCTGATAAGCTATCCATTTTTCCTTTTTGAATTGCAGATACTCGATCGTTTGTGTTGTAGCTGCGCGCCGTTGTTCATCTCGTGCTCGTGCATTGGTCATGAAAGCATGTATTGAGGCTTAAAAGAAAAAAATTATTTTCTTTTTTGTGCGTGTTTCCATATTTTGTTCTGTTCTTTGTCTTTTCCATCTTGGCTATTCTCTCTCTGAAAAAGAGAAATGTGCTTCTGCTTGGAGTACACACGCTAAAAGAGTGTTTAAAGGAACGCAGCGGTGTGCAGCGCCAGTCGCTTTTTTCATTCTTTCCTTTTTGGCTCCTGGTGTTTGTGCTGTCTACGTGCTTGTGTGTTTGTGTGCAAAAAAAAAAAAAGAAAGAGAAAGAGAAAAGAACAGTCTTTTCTTCATCATTTTTCCTTCTGCGTTGTCTGGTTACGAGGTCTAGGTGTGGTCCACGGATGGAGAGGTTTTGTACGCCAACGAAAAGTCAAACTTTTTTTTCCCGTTGCTAGACTGAGTCGGAGTGTACAGTCAAAACAAACTCCACAGCGCCTTTTTTTGATTCTGTTTGTAAACGCAAGTCTTTTTTCCAGACACGATAAGAACTCTTTTTTCTTTTCTTATTCCTTTGCCATCTTTTTCTTCATTTTTTTTTCTTGAATCCCTCAAACGTCTTTTTTCTGGCACGCTTTGCCGTGCCACTCTTATTATGAAAATAGCAACAGCAACAACAACAGCAACAAGAAGCACTCATCTTTCCTCCTTACAAAAAAAAAAAGCTCATACGTGATTTCAACTTTCCTTTCCTTTTCTCTGCTCCATGTTTTCAAGGCTTCCCGTGTCTTTCTTTTCTCTGTACTTCTGCTCCGTCCTCTTTGTAGCATGTTTGTCACTCCTTTATTGCAATGCAACATCACTTCTCCTTCTTACCTTTGCAATAAATTTGTCCGATGCATTTTTCCTATTTTTTTTCTTTTGTGTTACCAGCTCCTCTCTTGCCATTCTCATGCATCTTTTTTTCTGACCCCACCGTGCTTAACGTGTGGACGCGTTAAATCAAAGAAAGCTTCTTTCTGTGTACTTCTATTGTTTTCTTTCGAAACGATGGGAGGAGTAGTACACAGATTCCTTTTTCCTTTCCTTTTCTTGTGCGCAGCATCTTGCACTTTGAGCACCTCTCATCAGATCGGCACTCGACCGTAGCAGAGCAACAAGAAACGCGCACATGAGTGAAGGAGTGGCGAAGCTCTGAGCCAAGCCGAAAATGAATCAAAGAAAGAAGTGTAGAGAAAAAAAACCAGCTGCAGGTCACCGTCGCCTGACAACAACAACGACGGCGGCAAGGGCAGCGGCGAACGTACACGTTGCGGTTTTAGAGATGCTTTTTTTTTTACAAGAGACACCGCGGTCACAATATCCGCTCATTCTCATCAGGTTCTTGACGTGTGGAGCGGTGGAGAGACGTCTGCTAGAATCTGCTTGACCAGAGTGAGTGTGTACCTATTTTACATGGGAAAGCTGGTTGCATTGACATTGGTCGTTTCTTTTTCCCCCAAAAAATTGTTGCTGACGAAATTCAATACACGTGCACCAGTGTTTTGTGTGTTATATTGCCTCTAATCAGCGCATAGGTAGAGAAATAAATGGCAACTAACGAACACGCATTCAACATGGCTAGATGGGACAGCTTTTGTGAGAGTCACGTGCGAAGGGTCATCACCCCGATGCAAGTCTTTTTCCCCTTTTCTACTTTCCTTTTTTTTTCTCCTGTATATTTAGTGTGTGTGATTTGTTTTCTTTTCAGTGCTATTTTTTCCGCCAGCTTTCACCGTTCCGTCATCATCTCCATGAACTGCCAGACTTTGCTGCTCAAATAATCATTTCTTGCTCTCTTCTATTTACCTTTTTTTTCCTTTTTTTGGCGTCTTTCGCTTATTCCCTTTGTGTAATGCCTTTTTCTTCTCTTCATCTTTGATTTACAAACTTTGTTTCCTATCTTCATTGGCCGGTCAAAGTGCATCAAGCAGAACCTACTCTTTTATTTTTTTCCTTTCTTTGCCCTCCTGTCTTCTCCGCTTCTTCAAGTCTCTCGTTCTATCACTGGCAAATCCCTTGACGTGCTCTTTGTTTCTGTATGTAAGTGTTCCCATTAACTTGATCTCATGGTTGTTTTCCTTTTGCCTGTTGAATACCCTCTTCGTCTTTCCGCCTTTTTCTTGCTCTCTTCCGAGTGCTTCTCCTACCTGCCTTTTGTTTGCCTAAGCGTGTCCTATCGTGTGTGTATGTTTCACTTCATCTTTTTACTTTTTTTTGTTTTTATCGCCCTTTTAACTGTTCTCTTCTTTCTGTTCCCACGTTGTGTGTTTTCATCCCTGCGCGTCAATAGGTTCATTAGTCTTCTTCTTCTTGTATCCTCTTCCTCTTTCACACTGTATGACTCCTCTATTTTTTTTCTTTCTTCACATTCTAGATCCAAAACCTTCTTCTTTCCTGGTTTGACAAAGAAGAGATCAAAATTCTTATGTATACCGAATTCACATTTACTAACGCTGCAATGGTATGGGTCGGGAGAGGGGTAGGGAGTGCATCTGATCAAGGGATTGGAGAAAAGTCTCCGTCTACTCCTATTTGGAAGCAGCTGCATTTTTACTTTTTCTCTCTTTTTTTTCTTGAATGGAGACCATGCTCCTCGATGAGCGCACCTTTCTAGAGCACGGATCACGGATGGAACGGGTACTCCTTAAATTACTTTCTTTTTGTTAATAAGACGACTATCTTTTCATTCTTCTATTGTTATATATCTATATGTATTTGAACACATCGAAACTTTTTGTACTGCAAAAGTAAGAACAACAAATAGTTTGGCATTGAAGTCAATAGGTACATACCTTCTTTGCGTTTACACTGTTGCCCCGTGCTTATTTATATTACCTAACCCAAATCTTCCGGTTTCTTTTTTCTTTCCCACCCGGGATCACTCTCTCTTGAATATATACATTGAAAGGTTGGGTCAGGTAAAAAAAAAAACACTAAAAGAAGACAAGAAAAAAGCTCAGAGAGCTTTTGCTGGCAGCGCACCGTTCTTCTTTCTCGTTTCTGCCTTTGCACTTCCTGTGTCTTTACACAGCGCTAACATTCAACGGCAAGTTGTGCCGTGAAGGATCAACGAGGTGGTTGCAGGCGATGCCGCCACTCCCGTCTCCATTTCAGCTCAGCTTTCGTTGACAACGCTACAATGGAAAAAAAGAACACAATCGCACTTTTTTTTTCTGCTATTGAACACGAAAGTGAACTTTGGAAAAAAAAAGCAAGTGAGTAGCGATTACGTTTCCTTTTACCGTTGACAAAACGGCTCTTTCACGCCAGTGTGGAGTGCGCATCGATGTCCTGCACAGCACGGCAGCGGTCTTTTTCATTTTCCCTCCCTCTACTGTTCCTCCGCGCTTTCGATTCCCTTCTTTTCTTTTCTTCCCCTGCGAAGCAGTCGGAGTAGTCAAATCAAAATACCTATACACACAAACAAACGAAAAACATCTTCTTTTCCCTTTTCTCAAATTGCACGTGGTGTCGAGCCCTTTGCATTCCTGTCAACAAGTCCAATGAGTCTCTTGTGCTGGGCTCTCGTCGCCGCCATCTATGGCGGGTTTCTCTTTCTCCTGCGGCAGCGTGCAGTGCCCGTCATCGTGATGCGTGTGTGGTACACGATTCACCTCGTGCTGTGCGTCATCGCAAGCTGGTTCACCGCGACGGTGCTGATGTTCGCAGAGAAGAAGCTGCACCTGCTGAGTAGGTCCACCTCGCAGTCGCTGGAGCGCTGCGTGTGTGCGACGACGTTTGGCTACTGGCTGCGCTTTAACAGCCCTCACATCCACGTCCGCTGGATGCCCGGCTCACTGCCGTGGTCCTCCATCACCGAGCAACACGATCTCTGTCTCTGCCACACCAGCTTCTTTGACACGATGCTGTACCTCTGGTTTGTGCCCTACAAGTACATCTACAAGGCCAAGACGTTCGCGAAGGCCAGCCTGCGCAAGATGCCGCTCTTCGGCTCCGTCATCGTTGGCTGCGGGCACTTCCCCGTGTATTTCAACTCGGAGGAGGCAAACAGCTTTTCGGTGGACAAGGAGAAGCAGGCGGCGGTGGCGGCGGATGTGGAGGACTGGCTGAAGCACGGCGGCTCCCTCTCGTTTTTCCCTGAAGGTGCGCTGAACCGCAGTCCAGAGGTGCTGAACGACTTCCGCCTTGGCAGCTTCAACACCATTGTCAGCCACAGGCTGGCCCTCTACTACTGCGTGACCTACGGCAACCACGAGGTGTGGAATGCGTCGCTGAAGGGCGTGCCAGGCTACCCGGCGGATGTGTACATGTTCATGGGCAAGTACGAGTACGACCCAGCCACGGAGGACGCCATCTCGCTTGCTAGCGGGCTGCGGAAGGAGATGCAGAAGCACCTGGACGACATGCTGGCCTTGCGCGAACGCAGCGGGTACAAGCCATGGTGGAAGTCTGCAAAGGCAGCGAAGGCGGCGTGACGTGTATTGGTGTCACTGTTGGACTCGTTTCACCTCATCTGTATTCGCTGGCTGATGCGAAGCAGATGAGTATCGTGTGTGAGTGCGTGCGTGTGTTGGTGTGGGTAGGTGAGCTTTCATTTAGCACGTTTTTCTGGAGAGGTGACCTCACGCGTCGAGGGCGTCCGTCCTCTGCACGGCTCTTCTCTCATTTTGCTTATTGTGCTTCCCTCCCGCTAAAAAGGCGAGTTGAATTCCATTTCACGTTTTTTCGTGCTTTGCAAACTCAAGTGTGCACCGGAAAGCACCAGATCCATTGCACTACTGTGACGCGATGTAGAACTTGTGTTTGTGTTTGTGCAACGCGCCTCGAAACGATCGTTTTCTTTTTCTTATACCCTCTTGCCTTTGGTTCTTCATTGTGCGCTTTCCGCGATACTTGCCATTATCTCACTTTTTGTCGCGCTTTTCTCTTCCCTCTAATGAAGAATCGCCCACAACACAACGGCAACAGCAAAAACAAAAAAGTAGATAAGTAATTGTGAATCCTTCTTCTGACAGATACTCAGCTGTAGGAGACGAGGAACTCTACGGCGAACGAGCTATGGCAACGCTCAATGCTGTTGAGTTGTGCATGCAACGCTCTCGGCAGTGGTGCTTTCAGCGTCAAGCCACCTTCGAGCAGCAGGGCGGTGTCGCACGACTTCGCACTCGCGAGGCTTGAGTGAGGCAGACGTGGTGACGCGCTACCGCAACAGTCGCGCGATGGGAGGGAGCCCAACGCAGCGTAGATATTTTGCATTGCGCGGGTACTCCTTCTTTCCTTATTTCTTTTCCGCCTTGTCGTCTCCTCACTCCTACCTCGTGGCAACCATCACTTTATCGTCCGCCTCCTCCCTCTGTGTTCCTCCATCGCGCTCCGGCACTGCATGTCAGCACCTTTCCAAACCCGCTCTCGTGACAGCTTTTCATCCTTCACCTTCGTTTCTACGATTTTCCAGTGCTTCTTTTTCTTTTGATCTCGCCTTTAACGCAGACACCGGCACACTTACCACGCGCACTTGTTGACTCGCAACAGACGATTGCAGATTTGAGAGACTAAAAACAACAACAACAACAACAAGAACAACAAGAACAACAACAACACACAAACATAAGCACACAAAAAAAACCGACACTCACACACGCAACGATGCTCCTCTGTCTGGCCGCGATAGCGGCGTTCTACGGGGCCATGTACCTGCTGCTCCGCGAGCGCAAATTGCCAGTGCTGCTGATGCGGGTCTGGTTCACTGCGCACCTCTTCCTCTCGCTGGTGATTGTGAACATCGGGTGTCACATTATCTCGTTCTTCGCCTACACCCTCCACCTCATCCCCGTCGGCACAGCGCAGGCGATGTCGCGCATGATGAAGCACGTCACCTTCAAGTATTTCTTCGCCTCCGTCATCCCACACATCCACCGTGTGGAGATGCCGGGCTCTATGCCGTTCACCGCCATGAAGAGCGGCGCGGTGTGCGCCTGCCACTGCAGCTTCTTCGACTCCCTCTTCTTCATGTTCATCGTCCCCCTCTCCTTCCTCTGGCGCGGCCGCACCTTTCTGAAGAGCTCCCTGCTGAACTTGCCCATCTTCGGCTACGTGCTGCGGTGCACGGGCTACTTCCCGGTGTACTTCGCCAACGAGAGCAGCGCGTCCTTCCACGTGAACAAGGAGAAGCAGGCGGCGGTGGGGGCGGAGGTGGAGGACTGGCTGAGCAAGGGCAACAACATGTGCTTCTTCCCAGAGGGCGTGATGAACCGCAACCCCGAGGTGCTCACGGACTTCCGGCTCGGCAGTTTCAACAACATCCTCAAGCACAAGATGCCCCTCTACTACTTTGTCTTCTACGGTGATCACGAGGTGTGGTCACCGTCGTGGAAAGGGCTGCCGGGCTTCCCGGCTGACCTGTACATCTATGTGGGCAAGTACGAGTACGACGCAGAGAAGGAGGACGCCAATTCCCTGTCCACCGGCCTGCGGATGGAGATGCAGCGGCGCTTGGACGACATGCTGGCGATGCGCAAGGAGCGCGACTACAAGCCGTGGTACGTGGCCCCGAAGAAGGAAGCGTAGGCAGTTGTTGTTCCACATGGCATGAACAGATGTCTCGGACGCTTGCCAGGGCAGAGGAACTGCGATGAGGAACGGCGAGGAGAGACCGCTCTTCGGCAGTCCCACCACGAAGAAGAAGGAAGGACCAGGTAGCGCCGTGCAGTCTCAGCTATTGTACTCTTCGGCCGTAGCGGAGATGGACGATTTGAATTTCCTTCATTGATCATTTTGCTACTGACACCCCTCATATCTTCTCCTCTCGACTCCACTCGCTGCCTCTCACTGTCAGTGAAGAATGAACAATTCTCAGTACAGGAGAGGTGCGAGGAGCGCAAGAGCAGCAGAGGGGTTCCTTCTTTTTTTTTCTTTTCAATTGCCTCACCACGGCGGGCACCCTCTTCCTACACCGCAACTCTCTCTCTCTCTCTATCACTACTTCATAATCCAATTAAAAGCATCGGAAACCTATCGATTTGGCGTTTGCTCTCTTTTTTTTTCTCGTTTAGACTCTCCTCTTTTCACATGTTGAAAAGTGTGCTGCGTCTGATTTCTCT
>AUXI01000218.1:0-31920 GCA_000482105.1 Crithidia acanthocephali | reverse complement strand
TAAGTAAGAAGAAGAAGAGAGAGAGAGAGAGAGAGAGAGAGAGAGAGAATAAGAAAAGGAAGTAGAAGACGTGTGCAATCACCATTTGTTGTAGGAGGACGAAGCAGCCAACACTGCAGCTGCTGACGCCTAGAGGTACGTTTTAGTCACGAGTCTATTCACGATTGTGTTTTTTCGTGAGAAGCTGTGCTACCAGCTACAAAGGATCCACACAAATGGCACACACATATTGCTTCCTCCATTCGCGCTCTACTGGAAAGGACGATCGAATTCGTTTGCGTTGGTGTTTTGCTGTTTTCGTTGCTTTGTTCGAACCAAACACCGAAACTCAATGGCAGGAAAGAAAAAAAAAGAAAACAAATGTGAGTTGTCGATGTGGTTGTCGTTGTTTTTGAGGCTTTTCGCTGCAACGATTGCCCCGGCGTGACATCTGGCACGCATGAACCTTGCTCCTCTCGCTTGCGAACCGCTGTCGAAGAAGCCCAAAGACACGTAACCGCAGGCAACAACAGGAAGAGAAGAAGGAATGACATCAGTGGCAACAACACAACAACAAGATCAGCTCTACTTCTCTCGTGGTCACCTCCTCCTCTGCCAACCCACGCATGTATGCACACAAAAACACACACACAACTAACAATAACTACAGCGCTACGCATCCACGTCAGGAGGCTCAGGGATGTCCGCGCCTTGAATCCACTCCGCACGCCGGAGCAACTCGAAGGCCGGCGCAAAGGCGGCGGTCGCCGTGGGCTCTGCGAGGCTCAGCGGCGGCTGGAGCACCGCCTCCCACAGCGCACGGGCGTCCATCCAGAGCTGAATTGTCATCTTGTCGCGGTCCGTCGCCGTCTCCATTGTCACCCGCTGCGGCGGCGGCGGCCCTGTTGTGCCGGCCGCGCTCTCCCCGTTTGCCTCAGCCGCCCCACCGCCCTCTTTGCGGCGCCGCAGCTTCTCCCAGCTCTCCTCCGTCTTCTTCGCGGTGATCAGCGTGTCCCTGGCCAGCGCCACGAACTGCTGCACCACGGCGCGGAGCATCTCCACGACGCTTTCGTCCCGTGCGGCACCGTTGAAGCCGCACCGCTGCGCCTCACTCGCGAAGCGCTGCAGCGGCTGCAGCACCGGCGCCACGTACCACGTCGCCGCAGACGGCATCGTCTTGCGGGTGTGCGAGTAGGCGGAGCGGACGGACTTAACGTTCTGCAGCGGCCCCATCGCGGCATCCGTCACGTGACGCACCAGGGTGCTGCGGGCCTGCTGCACAAACTGACCGCAGACGGTGCTACCGGCGAACTCGACGACGTCTGCGACGAGTGCAGCCGTGCTACGCTCCGACGCGGTTGCTGAGGAGGACACCGCCACAGCAGCACCGGCCGTCGGTGTGGCCGGTGTGTCAGACGAAGCCTTCAGCCGCTCGAGGACGAGAGGCAACAGCTCGTTCGTGAGGAAGCTGCGCAGGGCGTGTGTGTCGGAGATGGCGAGCAGCAACGTGTCATTCATGGACGAGTCTGCATCAGCACCGACGGCGGCAGCCCCGCCATCTACCGCATTTGTAGTTGCCTTGGCTGCTGCGGCTGCGGCTGCGTCCTCAGCTGGTCCGTCCGCGGTGGAGTGCGTCGGTGAGCGTGCGATTGCCTCCTGCACACGTTGCAGCACGCGGTAGCAGCACGCGACCGTCTGCCGCAGAAAGCGCGGCGTGCAGAGGTACAGGAAGACCGACGGCGAGAAGAGGTGGAGGAGCTGCTGGTGCACAATGTAGAAAACGCGAAGGTGGTAGTCTCCCTCGCTCGACGAAGGTAGGCGGTCCAGCGGGGAGGCGACGGACTGCAGCGCCTTGTCCACCTCGCTGACCCGCAGCGCCGCGTACACGTCGAGGTTCCACTTGTGGTTCCACAGCACCACATCTGGTGACTGACGCAGTGCCGCGAGTTCGTCAAGGTCGGCGCACGCCGCCTCCACCAGCGCCAGCACTCCGTACGCCGCCTTGTACTTGATCTGGAAGTGATTCGGAATGCCGACCTCAAACAGTGAGGGCAGCTTCTTCACCAGCGTCTCACTCAAGATGGGCCACACAATGGTCGCGACGGGGTGCAGCGGTGCGCCGTAGTTCTCCCGCAGCAGCGGCAGCAGCGGCAGATACTTTGTGCGCAACACCGCCTTCATCTGCTCCAACAACGCGACAGTCCCCTCCGCGCTCTGGCGGGCCTGCGTGGCGGCCTTCCACGAGACAACCGCCTCCAGCGGCGGCCGCAGCACGGCGTTGCGGAAGACCGCGCAGAACTGTTCCCGCTCGCCTGCTTGGCTGTACAGCTCGATGACACGACCCAGCAGCTGCCGCGCTGCCGGTGACGGAGCATCCAACGTGTCTGCCGCTTCTGCTGCCGCGGCGGCCTCCGCCCCCGTCGTAGTGGGAGCAGCGCCGCCGCTTAGACTCAGCTCGAAAGTCAGCCGGCTCACGTGGATCAGCACCACCTCCAGCACACCCATCACCGCCTGCTCCGCCGCCGTGACGTAGCCGGCCATGTCCGCTTTCTCCTGCTGCCGTGTCGGCATCGCCACCAGCCGCTGGCTGACTTCCTTCAGCTCCTGAAAGAGCAACACCACATCCTCAAGGATGTCCAGCGATGCATCGGTGAGGCGGGTGCCGGCTGCAATGGCGTACACATCCTTCCTCGCGTTGCTGCCCTTGTTGGCTGCATCGTGACTACCGCTCCCACTGGCGCCTGACGCTGTCATGGTGGTGGCTGCTGCCGTCCCTGCAGCGGATGTGGACGACCGCGACGGCGAGGCGTCCACGGTGATGTGGAGCAGCTGCGCCAAGTCGTCCAGCTGGTACGCGATGGTCTCGTAGACGACGACGCCGCGCAGGTAGACGGCGTCGAAGTTGCGCTCCATCTCCGCCGCGCAGGCCGCCTCCACCTTCAGTTTCACCCCTTGTGACGTGGAAGACAACTGCGCCACAGCACTCGACAACTTCTCCATGGCCACGGCGAGCGGCCGCTCCATGTAGGACAGCTCGTCCCGCATGCCCACGAGGTGGCCGGACACGTTCACGAAGGCGGTGTGCACGTCGGTGTTGACGCACGCGGCGATCTTGTCCTCGAGGTGCTGCGCGTAGGAGTGGAGGTCCTGCGACAGGACCGGCAGCGGCACGCCGTGCTGCACCTTTCCCTGCACAAAAGTCAGCGGGTCGTAGTTCGCGAGATGACGGTGACGCCGGCCGCCTCTGTGCGCCGCACGCAAGGTCGACGACACGGCGGCGCCATTGCCGGCGTTGCTGGCGTGCAAGCCAGCTGGCGAGGACAGCGACACCTCACTGCTGCTCCTGCTCAAAGACGCCGACGAGGAGGACGAAGAAGAAGACGAAGACGAGCTGCCGTTTCGGCCTTTCTCCTCCACGACGATGCCGAACTCGTGTTCAGCAAAGCACAGTTGAATGAGCTGCAGCTGCTGCTTCAGCAGCTCCGGGTCCGTCTCCGCGTCTGTCGCGCTACTGGGGTTTGTCGCCGCTGCGTTCGGCTCCATCCGTGAGGCACCGTTGGATGGTGCACCGAAGGGAGGAAGCTGCGGAGCGCTTGTCCCGTTCACGGACGAGGAAGCAAGAGCCGGCCCCTCGGCCGCAGCCGTGGAGGCTGAGTCTTTCGCTACTTGGCTCATTTGCAGAGAAAAATGAAGCAATGTAAATGAAAGAACGCTAATAACAATGCAATGAAGAGAGAAAAAACCGAAAACAACAAGGGTTTATCGAACAATGACGACGTGCTTCTCATACTGTATGCAAGAGAAAGGTAAAAGCCGCACAACAGAAAGAGATAGCAGGTACAGAGTCGAGTGAGAGAGAGTTGATCGGCGAGTTGGTGAGAGTTTGCCCACGCATTCTTTTCTTGCCTCAGCTATTGACTAGATAGCCCTTTTTAAAAGTAGCGACTAGTCAGCGGTAGTAGATGCTAAGTGTGTCAGGACGTGCAGGTACCACCTGCCACTGTGTTGTTGTCTCCGTCACGTTGAATCAGTCAGTTACTAAAAAAAAAAAAGAAGGAAGCGTGTCTTCTCACCTCAAAACACATTGAAGGACACCCACATCTAAACGCTGTTTCCTTCGCCTTCGATTTTTTTTTAAACACTCCCATTCTTTCTTTTTTTCAACTGTGGATATCTTTGAAAAACACAAACAGAAACCCAAGCCTCCTCTCACCAAAAAGCTCACCACTACTGTTGCGCGCACACACCTACGCACACAAGTTTCCGTGGACAAGTAGACAGCGCCAGCACTTACTCCATTACTCCATCGGGCCAGACGCCTGCGTCTGCGCAGCAGCCCGGATCTTCTCCATGTGCCGCCGTTGCGCCTCGCCGGATTCGACGTCTGCGTAAAAGGCCTCGCGCGCTTCGTGGTGGCGCTGCTCGCGCAGCCACGTCAAGTTGCCCTCCACCTTCTCCGTGCTGCGCGGCTCGTACACAGCGTTGCCAAACTGCCAGTCGAGGTGGTGGCTGCGCTCCCACTCCCGCACGATGCCGTCGCGGTTGTCGGTGGGGAGGGCGTGCACGTAGCCGAGCCGCGGCTGCAGCGGGTGCGACCGCATCACCGCTCGCGCAGCCTCCGTCACCTCGTGGCTGTCCGGCGCACGTGCCACCGTGACGTGCGTCAGCACGAAGTCGATGATGTTCGCCACGCTCTTGAGCTCCTTGCGATCCTCGGAGGTGGCCACAAGGCGGAAAACGCCCTCGACCACCTGGTCCAGCACTCGCTCCCGCAGCGTCTCCTCCTCGAAGACGAAGCTCTCAATGATGCGCCGCTCCGGCAGAGCCGTCAGGGGCTTGCCCTCGAAGTCGAGCCGGCGCAACTCGTAGCCGTCGCGCTGCGTCTCGGCAAAGATGACCTCCGTCAGCTTGTCCACGAGGTAGCTCCGGACCTCGTCGTTGTCCATGCTCAGCACCACCTCCGCAAACTCGTCATCCCACGCCGGCGGCCGAATGCCGCGCGGGGTCGGGGCAACGTAGTCGTCCGGCGCGACGTTCGGCAGCCACGGGTACTGCGTGTGCCACCACTTCCACGCAGTGGCCGAGGTGCCGCGGGTGAGGCCGACGCTCTCCGGGTTGAAGCGCTCCACGTGCGGCTGCGGGCGGTGGGAGTGCGACTGGTCCCACTTGCCGATGCCCTGCGCCTCGCGCTGCCAGCGGTTCAGCTCCTTGTACTTATGCATGTGGGGGCGACTCTTGCGGAGCACATTCTTGTGCTGCGACTTGAGCACCACCACCGTGCGCTGCAGCATTGTACCTAAGGTGTGCGGCTCGTGTTTTACTCCCGCCTTGCTGTGTGTGTGGGTGTGTTTGTATGTGTGACTTTTCCTCAAAGTCGACGGCTCTGAACGTGAGCACTGGAGCTCTCCGTGGCGTTGTGCAGGTGAAAGCAGGAGTGGTCAGTTGGTGGTGGAAGGAAGGGAGAAGAAAGAAATAGCACACGGAAAAACACCAACATGACAGCGAGACCGCACCACACTGAACTCACTGCAGCATAGGTTTAAAGACGAACTCTCTCGCTTTGTTTTTTTTACACACAAAAGAGATGCTACTTTGAAGTTTGAAAAACCATGAAGCATTCCTCGCATGTTCGTCCGCCGACGAATGCAACGGATTGGAAGCCTTTTTTTCACGCCTCCCTTCACGCACCCTGATATCACTTCATCCATGCTAGTACTTCTCACAGATGTCTTTCACTGTGCCGCACAGTAGACCGTCTTCACTGCGCGCAGAAGGCTTTTCTTTTCACAATGCGCTCGTTCGATCATATAGTTGCAAGCTGTAGCACAGCCCGAGTGACAGGAAACTGTTTAGTTAAAAAAAGAAACTAGGGTTTTTTTTTTGTGTGTGTTGCCGCCGGGAAACGAACGACCTGTGAAGGTCGAGAACCGGAAAGAAGAAAAAGAAGAGAAGAAAAAAAAAGGAAAACATCAACTGATATATAAAGAAAAAGGTGTAGAGATGCTTGTGCGCATCGTAAAGGCATTTTAAGAAGCATTTGAAAGCACGTGACGTCGAACGCACATGCGCCGACCGCACCAATCGAGCGAGGCGTGTGCAGGGAACATGCTGTCTCGCCACTGGCAGCCCACTCTACGAGAAGAGCGTGTGCGTTTGTGTGTCTACGCTGCCGGGAAGATGTCCTTCATCTCCGCCACGAAAGCCTTGTGCTTCTCGTTCGAGCTGTTCTCTGCGATCCACTTCTGCACGTCACTCTCGGAGATGAAGCCCTGCTGGATCAGCTCCTGCATAAAGTCGGACGAGATGTCCTTCATGAACGGACGCTGCTTCACCGAGGCGATGCAGCTGAGGATCTCGCTCGGCGACTCGTGGTTGTCAGGGTGGGTCGCCTTCCACGTCTCGAGGATGGACGTCCACACCTCGAGGAAGTCCTCCTCCCACTCCATCTCCGCCCCGTCCAGTGGGATGTAGAGCGCGTCGAGGTAGTTCGCGGTGCGCGCCATCACGTTGCTCACCATCGAGAGGAAGTCCATCGACGTCGTCGCCGCGACGCACGTCACAAAGCGGCTGTACACGCGCGGGAAGTCTTCCTTGATGTTGTTCGCCACCGCGTTCGTCAGGCACCACGAGTACCCGCGCGACAGCTCCTTCACGTCGAACATGCCGCTGTTCAGCGAGTCGGTGAAGAGCTTGCGGTCGTCGTCGGACGACGTCTCCGTCACCTTCTTCACGATAACGTAGACAGCGCACATGCGGCACATGTACGCGGCATCCTGCGGCACCAGCTCCACGATCGCCTTGCCCGCAGCGGACCAGTCGCCGTCCATCGCGGAGTCGCGGATCGCACTCAGCACCTTCGAGGACAAATCCTCGTCGATGCACTTTGGCGGAGTCGCCAGCGCCATCAGCTTGCGGTCCTCCTCGCTCATCGGCGGCGGCGGCGGCAGCGTCTGCGGGGGCAGCGGAGGTGCCACACCGTCACCGGGGAACGGCGGCGGCGGCGCGTTGAAGGGCGGCGGCGGCATCATGTAGTCGCTGTTCGACGTCGGAAACTGGCTCAGGTCGTTGAAGCTGACGACGCGGTCCTGGCGGTTGCCGCCCGGGCCACCGCGGCCGAACTTCCCATCGCCGCCGTCCGCCATGCTGTTGGTGCGCGGCATGCCACGGTTGTTGTTATTGTTGCCGCCTGCACCACCGCGGTTGTTGTTGCTTGCGTTCTGGTGCTGCCACGGTGCGCTGTTGGCCGCGCCGCCACCGCTCATGTTTGTGGAGGACGGGTTGCGGTGCATGTTGCCGCCCTGGCCGCCGCTGGCCCGGTGCGGCAGACGCTCACCGGCGTTGGCGTTGCCGGCCTCGCTGTTCTCCGCGTCGCCGCCCGACGAGCCCTGCGCCGGGGTCTCCTTCACCTTCCAACCCTCGCTGCGCCACTCGAGCAGGTTCTGGATGAGAAAGCGGATGCGCCGCGAGAAGCGCGGGTCGTTCATCGCCGAGTTCAGCGCGCGCCAGATCGTGTCGTGCGGGTGCTCGGAGCTCGGCGCATCCTTCGCGCCGCTGTGCAGCGCCGTTGCGGCGTTCTCGTCGAACTTCTTGCCGATCACGTTCATCAGGTTCACGACCATCTCCAGGTCCACATCGGTCGTCACCATCTTCGAGCTGGCCACAAAGTTCAGCACCAGCGCGGTGGAGCAGATGGCGAGGATGACGCGGTGGAAGATGAGGGAGCGCATGTACAGCTCGCCGACAAACTTGATGTTCGCCATGTTGCGCTTGCGCAGCGCCTCCGCCGTCTCGGGGTCCGTTGCGGGCGGCTGGTTGACGAAGTTGTCGTGGAACATTTGACACCGCAGAATGAGGACGGTGCGCACCCGTCCGCTCGCCGGCGGCTTACCAGCCGCGATGTCGGCCTCCCGCAGCGCCGCCACGCGCCTGCCGATCTCCGAATCCGGGTTTGCCTCCGCCTCGGCGACGAGCTCCTGCTCGTACACGTTGATGCGCTGGCACAGCTGGGCGTAGATGCCGGAGAAGACCGGCTCGGCCATGGCCTTGCTGAAGATGATGTCCACCGTGCCTTTCAGCACCACAGGGTTGAGCACCAGATCGGGAGACAGCGTTTCCTCGACAACGGCGTCGAAGTTCTTGTCCGTGAGCTTGTTCAGCGAACCCTGCACGCGACGCAGCTCCAGCTCCGACTCGTCCATGTCCTTCTTGTCACGCACACGGAAGCCGTTCTCCGACATGACCAGCTTCGGGATCTCCGCCTTGCGCTGCTTCTCCATGCGCGCGGTGAGGAGGACGCGCTCGAGGGAGAAGTTCGGTTCCGGGATCTCCTTCCAGGTGTCGCGGAACGCCAGGATGTCGGCAAGCGTCATCTGGTTCTTCACCTTCTCCTCCTTCTGAACAGCACCACGCAAGTTGAACAGCATTTTCACTGCGTTGTTTTAGAGGTGTGTTTGCAATTTTGTTTTTGGGGGGCGTTGACGGAATGGGTCTTCAACCGTGCACTGGGGTACAGTTCTGATAGAAAACGAAGAGGTAGGTGCAACTGAAAAACTGTAGTACAAGCTTCGGTAAGTAGCAAACTAAGACTTCGCGAGTGAGAAATGAAAGGGAAAACAAAAGTGAGCTTCACTCCAAACGAGACAAAGCTACGCTCCTAGACTACTAAAACAACAACAACAAAAAAAGAACTGTGTATGAGGGAACAGCATGTGTCGTTTTAAAACAGAGCGAGTGCGGAGAAGAGGAAAACCAAAGTGGATGCGATAAAAACATTGAGGGGAACAAAGACAGTAAGTGGTTGAAAGAAAACAACGATCATTACGTAGGAAAAGGAGAAGAAAAAGGGAAAAAAGAACGCTAAGCTATCCAGAAAAGGCCATCGAAAGACGTTCACAGCAAAGCAATCCGAGATCCTCACGTCGCTGAAGAAGCAAGCTGAGGAGGTGGCAAGCGTCAATACATAGTGACGGGAACAAAAAAAGAAAGCATAATTGTCCTCGCGGGCCCAAACACTTCCGTTGTGTTGCAATCGTATAGTGTTTCCATGAAGTAGGGGAAGGGAGAAAAAAATAAAGAAGGAGCAGATAGAAAGCAGTCAAGAGACGAACAGTAAAATGCACTGCAGAAGGTTTTTTACTGCGCTGTCCGTCCATGAAAAGAAAGCAAAAAAAATAAAAGAAGTCAGTGTGGCGTGGCCATTGAATGAGGGAGAGATGCAAAAGCGAGTCGAAAGCGGCACCACTTTGTGTCTTCCAGTTGCAAAACTTCTCTTCCGTTGGAAAGCACACGCGTCACGGTGCTGATGGGGGTGGCCGTGAAAGACTCTCCACAGCCTGCACCGCCGTGTGGCACATCCGATCCTCCACGCGAAGCTCCACGGCGGAAACCGTTGGGTTCTCCGTCAAGACACACAGCCTCTGCGTCAGCCCGGAAAGCTCCTCCAACAGCAGTGCGGTTTCGCGCTGCGCTCGATCTCGTAGAATCGTTGGAGCTCGTGAGCTCGCTAAAAAGCTGCTGCTGCTGTTGCTGCTGGATGCGTTTGCCAGGAGCATCGTCGCAAGACGGGTGCGCTCCGCCTCCACAGCGACGCCATCCTGCTCGAATTCGGCGGTGAGACACAAGAACAGCTCCCGTGGGGTGACACCGCAATCATAAACGTCAATGGAAGGCGGCTCAGCTGGGCAGGCGTGACCACCGTGGTCACGAGCCTTCGGCGGTCGCAGTGGCGGTTGCATCGCGTCTCTGTGCAGGCAACCCAAAACCTTAATGCTTCGGGTTCACACTAAAAACACGCGGTTCTTCTCTTCTTTTCTTGCAGCGTAAACGACTCTTTTTCAAACACACAGCGCTACTGTTGGCAAGTCTGAGGAGCCCAGCAACCGCTCAAGCAAAGGAAAACGAGTCTGTGGAAGCGTGAGATGGCGACTGCGCAAAGGAAAAAAAAAGAAAAAGAATAGAGGACAGAAGCGCAAGACGCAAAAGAGAAAAGCGGGAGATTGTTTCGCTCTGCACGTCATCACCGGTCATTCGCTACGTAGAGCAATTCGTCAAGCTTTAACTTGACGGAAAAGAGCCGCCTTAAATGCAAGTTCTATTGGCAGCTACAGACGCTTGTTCTTTGTGTGTCGTAGCAACATACGATCAACAAACGCTACCACAGTGAAAGAATGAGGCTTGCAAGTGTAGCTGATCTGCCTGCGTCCACGCATCTCACGTCACCGAGCTGCTTTCTCCCGCTTTCATATTTTTGCTGTTGTCGTTGTTGTGGGAAGTAGTAGTAGTAGTAGTAGATTACAAGCAAAAAAAAAGAAGAATGTAACTTACTAATCAATGCGCAAAATGGAAAAGAGGCAAAAAAAAAAATAGACAGCATTTCACTGCGAATGAAGGGAAAAGAAAAGGATGCTCAACGAAGTTGCATGTGAAACCAGAGAGAACACGCTCGCATACAAAAGGCACTCGGCATGGGGTTGAGACGACAGAGGGAAAAAAAAAACTGACTAAGCAGCGACACCTTCACATCTCGTATGTCGTTTCTCACCAAGAAAACCGTTGAGCGCCACGAAGGTATTCCGTTGCTGTCTTCTTTTCTTCGTCGACGATACAACATGTGGGTGTGTGTGTGTGTCAGCAACCGTGAAGGTTGACCACGAAAAAAAAACATCCGTCTTCCCGCCCGTGCCTTTATCCCTCAGTCACGGTGAATGACGCCGATCTTCTCCCAGTATTCATCGCCGTAGCGATTCAGCTCGGCCGTCTTGAACTTGATGCGGTGTGCGCGGCGCAGCAGCTCGCGCGCGTCCTTGTTGTCCTGCAGGCTTTTCAGCGCCGGCAGCATCTCCTCAAACGACAGCGACAGCAAATGGGACTCCTCCCACTTCATCAGTGCAATGCCGATGCGGAAGACAATCTTCCATCCTTCGGAGAAGAAGACGTCCCAGATGCGCAACAGGGCTCGGAAAGGGAAGTGCGCGACGAAGAGCGTGAGAAACCACTGCGAGGCATAGTAGGACGGCTGAATCTCCAGCTCCTCCAGCCGCTTCGACAGCTTCGGTAGCAGCCGTGCGAGCAGGCGCTTCAGCTGGAAGAAGAACTGCTGCAGCAGCGGAAAGCCAGGGCGGAAAAGCTCGCGCATCTTGTAGCGCTCGTTGAACATCATCTCATGCAGAGCCCAGAAGGACTCCTCCTCCCCCATTTGCGTGGACAGGGCTGCGACGAGGAAGCCCATGCCCTGCACGTAGCCCACCTCCGGGTCGCTGCCGGCGTAGGCGTGGAGGACGTTGCGCAAGAAGGTCTGCCCTGCGCCGCCCGCGTCCTGGAAGAGGACGTGGTTGGGAAAGGTGCGGGCCAGGTCGCGGGAGATGATGGCATCCACCTCCTTGTCCGCGAGCTTCTTCTCGCGCAGCGCGAGAAACACACCGGCGTTCTCGTCGGAGTTGAGCTGGTGGAAGGAGCCGAGCAGCAGCTGCCACGCCACACCGCGGAAGCGGCTCGGGATGCCCTTGCGGCAGCGCTCCTTCAGCTTCGCGTGCATCTTCGTGTTCGTGCGGTTCCAGTCCGCCGCCATGTTCGCCCACTTGATCTCGCGCCGCACCACCTGCTTGCCGTCGATGCGGCGAATGAACTTCTCGTCCTTCGCCTTGGCGTCCTCGTCGATCACGAAGCCGAACTCGTCCACGAACTGCTGCTCCGCCTCCTGCTCCTCGGCGTCCAGGACGCTGTCGTTGACCACGGCAGCAGCGCCGGCGGTGCTGCCACCGTCGTTGTCGTTGCCGCCGTCCTCCTCCGTGTCGGAGTCGCTGCCGCCCGTCGGGGCAGCCCGCAGCTGACTCTTGCGCAGCGGCTGTGGCAGCGCAGCACCCTTCACAACGTGCCGGTTTTCCGGCACCAGCGGGGCGTGCCGCGAGGAGACGTTGGATGGCGCCATGGACGAAATCGACGCGTTGGAGGGGCCGAGGTGAACTTCGCCGACCGGCTCCGGCCCGATCTGCAGCGGCGAGGAAACCATCCCGGCCCTGTCAGAGTGCATGGGCGACGGCGACCCGTCAAGGCCACCGCCGGCGCTGCTGCTGTGGTAACTGTTGTGGCTGGTGCTTGCCAGGTGGGAGGAGTCGGGCACCACGGCGGTCGTGATGCCTTTGCCCAATGCACCAGCGTTGCTTCCGTATTTAGCGGTGGTGGATGCAGCCTTCGCCGGTGCGGGGTGCTGCAACGGCGCTTTGTCCTCTCGCAGGACGGAGATGTGCAGGGAGGAGCTCTCGACAAGGTCCGGCTGCGACCCGTTATCGACGTCCTCCGTCATGAAGGCAGAACTGTCGTCCATTGCGTGCTAAGGGAGGATTTCGCTAGCTTCGTTTTTACTGCTCTTCTTTGCTTCGTTAAGTGACGCCGAATCGTAATCAAACGGCGATACTTGTTTACAGTGATACCGGTAAACGAGCAGAAAAAAAAAGAGCGGCTGTGAAGCAAACAGCCTTGGAAGCCTAGAAAGGGAAAAGTTGGTTGATGCAATATACAAAGAAGAAAGAGAAGGGGTGAATGGTGAACCTACGCTAAACGACAACAACAACAAAAAAAAACCTTGTCAAACACGCACCTACGTGAAAAAAGAAAAAAGAAAACCCTTGGTACTCTGCAAAACACGACGCAAGATGAGTGTTTTTTGTTTGTTTTCACCGCTTTATCCTCTATAAACGAAACCAGTTGTACGATTTCGGTTTATACCAGAAGAAGATTGAGGGGAAAGCGAGTAAGAAAGAGAACAGAGAAAGAGGTGAAGACATTGTCTCATGCATGTGTAGGAGAAAAAAAGGAAGGCAATCACCGTGGGTTGCATTGTGAGAAGCAGTGCAACTGGTTTCAAGACCTACTGGCTTGAAAACCCACTTTCGACGTCATGTTAAAGCACAAACACGCTGGCAGTGAGACGGCATGCTGCATTCACTCCTTCTATTGAACTGCTGCACGGTGAGCGTGAGCTGTTGGAAATCATGTCATCAAGGTCGCCTTGTTTAACCCTTACTTCATGTGGGTGTTTTCTGCAATGAGATGCGTAGCAGTTGAGATGCATCAAGCTAAGAGGAGAAAAAAAGAAAAAAGGAAGACATTCGAAGGGGTTTTTGGTCGCCGTAGGAGTGAACCTCCATCACCATCGCGAAGCAGGTGTTGTTACTTCCCCTTGGACTGCTGTTCCCTGTACTCCGCAGCGAGCTTGCTGACGGTCATGGTGTGGAATTTGATGTGCGACGCGATCTTCAGCAGCTCCTCCGGCTTCTTCGCCTCCTGGATCACCTTCAGTGCCAGTAAAAGGTCCGTCTCCGAGTTGAGGCGCAGCAGGTTCCTTTCCTCGATCTTCATCAGCGCGAGCGCGATGCGGAACACCGGCTTCCACCCTTCGCTCAGGAACATGTCCCAAATGCGCGAGACAAGACCGAAGTTGAAGTAGTACGTGAACACCGTCATGAACCAGTGCGTGGAGTAGAAGGATGGGTGTATCTGGTACTTGTCGTGCAGGTGCTTGTACAGCAAGGGCAGTTTCTTCTTCATGAGACCTTCAAAGACGTAGAAAATGCTCTGCAGCTCCGGGAAGCCTGGCGCAAAAACGTCCTTCATGCGGTACTTCTTCCCTTCCATCAACCCCACGAAGGCCCAGAAGGCGTCCTCCTCCTCCTCGACCTGAAGAATCAGCGTGGCGGCGAGGAAGCCCATGCCTTGGCAGTAGCCCACCTTCGTGTTGTAGTTCGCGTACGCGCGGAGGATATTGCGCAGCATCTGCTGCCCCGGCCCGTGCAGGTCCCCGGCAAAGAGGCGGTGTGTGGGAAAGGTACGATCGAGGTCGCGCTCAATCACCCCCGCCAGGTTCTCCGACGCCAACGCCTGGTCGCGCAGACGGAAGTACAGTCCGGGGTAGCGTTGCTTGACGGCCCAGGACTGCAGAAGGCGCTGCCACACGACGCTTCGTCGTGGCTGCGGGATGCCGCGGCGGCACAGCTTCTTCAGCTTTGCCTTGTCGGCATCCTTCCAGTGCGCCACCATGTACGCCCAGTCCTCCAGGTCCTTCTCCCGGTACTCGTGGTGGTGTCGTGCAAAGTCCTCCGCCGCCTTCTCTTCTGCTGTCACGCTGAAGCCGTACATGTCGTAGCACTGGTAGCGCACTCTACGGTTGGAGGCGATGTTGGTGGTGTAGGCCCCAGCAGAGCGCATTAGCGGCCGTGGCGGCGACGTACTTGCCGGTGGCGTCGTATTCCCACGCAGAGGGCTGGGGACGGTGGACGGCTGCTGCTGCTGCTGCTCTTCCACCTCATTTGTGGCCTCGTCTTCCTCGTTGCCGAGCACTTGATTGCGGCGACCTGTGGTGGAGAAGATGGAGGCCAGCGGTGCCCCGTCCCGCAACTCCACCTCCTCTGCGTGGGGATGGATGTACAGATTCCCTAGCGCTGTGGTGGAGCCAATCATCGTGCTAATACGGAAGAGAATGCGGTGAGAAAAGGAAACACGAACGAAAACACACACACAAAAAAGGCTACGAATGGCGCATAGAAGAGCCTTTCTGGCCAGGTAGGAAAGGGAAGGGAATGAACCACAACAATGAAAAATGGCAAATGTGTTGTCACGTTTTTCTCCGATATGTTGGAGGCCTCTCGTTTTTTTTTTCTTTTAGACTGAAAACAAGAGTTTGGCTTTACAACGTTTTGGGGTTTTAATAGTACACGGTGACTAGAAAAGTGTACAAGAACTGAGCTGAAAGGTGAAAGAGTAAAAGACACAAGACCCTTCCTTTCGCTTTTGAGGGCAACGAAATAAAAGGGAGAAAAGAGGAATGGAAAATGAAACAGTGCGAGTAGTAAGGTGAAGAACAGAAACAAGTATATAATACACAAATAAATAAATAAAACGTGTATGCTGTGATGAAAGTCGCTTTCTTCACGTTTCAGTACAGATAAAGGAAAGCACCTCTAAGACTGTTGGCGCTTTTTTTTTTCAAGGGCGTGCAGTATGAAGCAGACACGCAGCTGGGAGGAAGAAAAAAAAGAAAAAAAAAGAGGAGTTTGGATAAAGCGGCAGTGGATGTCAGAGAAAAGAACAAGTGTCGTTGGGGATAACAACTCGCTGTCAGAAAGACATTCGCTACACTGGCCTCGCCTCGCTGCAAAGCAGTTGATTTAGCTCCATTTTTTTAAGAAAAATGCACTTGGATGGCACGCACGGTGAACAAGTGTTCTCGCGGCCCATCAAAAGAACATGATCTTCTGGTCCTCCATTTTCGGTGTCACTACCTTTTTTTTATATTTTTTTTTGAGTGTACGCACACAGCACTGGCTCTCGCAAACTGGAAAGGTGCGTTCAACATCATAAAAACGGAGGTAGTGCGAGAACGAAAAAAAAATGAAAAGGCAAAAACGTCGTGAAGCCCTCCAGGAGGAAGAGTGAAGCAGAGGCTTCTGCACGTCGTCAGGAAAAGAAGCAAAGGGAATCCTGTCTTGGAAAGCAGTATTCTATGGCGTTTCGTCATTTACAGCAGCTGCGCTGCTTCGGCGTGCTGTCGCACGTAGGTGCACCACCGTATCGTTGCTTGGATATCCACCTCCCACGGCTGGAGCACCTCCCACTCCCATTTTGAAATGTCGCCGTTCCCACAGGTGGACTTACCATCCGGTGCGGCAAGGCGGCAGACGCGGGAGAGCACCAGGTACTCCGACTCGTTTACCAGCGAGGTGGCGCGGCCAAAAAGGCTCTGCAGCAGCCACTGCCCAACAGTGATCGGTGCCTCCGGTTCGATGGTGGCCTGCGGCGTCTTGTGACACAACGTGGCGGCCTTGACCGTCAGGTGCGAGAGGTCCTCTACACCCACCACCGACACGTGCAGCGGCTCGAACGGGGGACACGCCATGGCCACCGCTGCACCTGCCCATGCCTCGCTGCTGCTGCAGCTGCTGCGTGCGTCAACGACGCCGGCCGCTGCTGCAGCGGCTGCGGTGCGGATCGTCTCGTGTGCCGCCTCCCGCTCCTCTCGTGTCAGCGTCGGTGTCGACTCAAAGCGGCACAGCGCGTCGCGCAGCGCAGCAAACCCGGCGTTTGTTGTCAACAGTCGCGTCCACTGGGTCGGAGGCAGACACTTGAGCCGCGCCAGCGCCACCCACTGCAGGAGTGGCATCGAGGTGGACTCGTGGACGCGGACGAGGGCCGGCGCATCGCAGTAGGACAGGATGCGTCGCACCACGCTGAAGGGGAGGCGGCGGACACGCAGACCACGCGACAGTGCTGCTCCTTGACCGCCATCCTTTATCCACGACACACCGCTCGTGGCGGACGCCTTGACAGCGGCAACGCTGCGCACGGGCGTAGTCGGTGCTTCTTCCTCCGTTGCCTCTAGCCGCGGCAGCGGTTCCGCCTGGCGCAGGGCGAGCTCCTTGAGTCCACGAACGCGCCCGAGGACCATCGGCGGACGCAGAGGAGCACCCGCGGCGGTGGACGCCACCCCTGTCGTTGGGGCTCCTGCTGCCGCGGCGAACGACCCTTGCGGTGGCGCAGGTGTCGGCGTGGACAACCGCGGCGGGGTGACGGCCTCTGCCGCCGAGGACGCAAAGGACATTGCAGACGCGACCCCTGCGAGGGTGGGATCGCCACGTGGTGCGGTAGAGAAGGGAGACGCTCCGTCAGCCACTGCAGGGAGAGCCGCTGCTGCCTCATCATCCTCCTCCTCTCCTAGCCGTAGCAGTTCATCGCACAGCTCCGCACATCGTTCCTTGTTACCCTTCACGTAGGCCAGCAGCGCCTCCGACCACACACCCACCCAGCTGCCGGTCTGGCGCAGCTCCGCGCACAACTGCGTCGCCTCCGCGTCGTCCACGGCGGCCCGCACGGCGAGGCACTGCATGATGCGGGCCCACAGCAGATACTCCCGCAGCGCCGCGCACCGGTTCATCACGGCCAGCAGCGCCGGCTCGTAGGGTTCAGCCAGCAGCTCGAGGGCGTGCAGGCCGTTGGTGGTGATCTGCGCGGCGTAGGAGCACCCACCGCGGCACCGCAGCCACAGCGAGCGCAGCACGTCACGCTGGCCAAAGAGGCAGCCCACGTGTGCCACCTTTAGCCACACACCACGCAACGGCAGAGTCGCGTCCTCGGCGCTGGCCAGGCGCTCCTCCACTGCGGTCGACAGCACCCGGCCGCAGCTGTGCAGCAACAGCTCGAGACTCGCCAACGACACCATCACGCGTGTCTGTGTAAGCGCTGGCCCGTCCGCAATGGACATCATCTCGAGAAACGCGCCGGTGCCGAGCGCCGCCGTCAGCAGCCCCAGCGCACCACGCCGGTTCACGTCCAGCGTGCTGTAGCAGCGGACGGCGGCCTCCTGCCGGTAGGACTCCTGCAACCTGCTCCAGCGCTGGTGGCAGCGATTGCACATGGAGTCGTGCTTCTGGCACATGGCACAGCGCAGGTGGAGAGGCATGTCAAGGACTGTCGGCAGGCGTGTCGGCAGCGCTGCGGTGGGGGCGGCGGCGTCCGTCAGCGGCGTCTGCGAGCGGAAGAACGGGTGCGCTGCGGAGTAGGCGGCGTGGCGTTCCGCCCTCTGCCGCTTCAGCACTGTGGCGATGGTCGCTGCACGCATGTGGGTGCACTCGATGAGGTAGGGGCCCTGGTCCGGCCTGCCCGCCACCGCGGCCGCCTCGTTCGCTTCCGCCGCCGCCACCGCCGGCACCACCGATGGGACGAGGTGCGCGGTGCGGAGGGCGTCAAAGACCTGCGAGCCTCGCGAGGCAGCAGTGCGGGGCAGCCTCGAGCCCGCCTGCTGCTCGCTGCTCAGCTTAGCGCTTTCCGCGGCAATGCGCTGACGCTCGGCTAGGAACTGCTGCAGCAGCGCAACGGTGGTGTAGGCACCGCCGCTTTTCTCCGCCGACGGCGTGGCGTTGGCGTCCTCGCTCGCCACGTCGGAGAAGGCGGAGATGGACGGCGTCGGTCCACTGCTAAAGCGGTTCATCGCGGAGGTGGGGTAGGATGAAATGGGATCGCCCGCAGAGACGCTGGTGCGTGAGGTGGCAGAGGCGGGCGTGGAGTAGCTGCCGTGCGTCGGCTCGCGGGAGACGGTGGCGGAGATGGCGGCGTACTCGGCGTTGCCGCGCTGCACACCGCGGAAAAACGGGGTGGCGCTCTCGTCACTGCCGCTGTTGTCGTACGGCGTGCCGGCCGTCGGTCTGCCGCGCAGCACGCGTGCAAGGGAGGCCGGCGGTGAGGGAGACACGTCACGGTCGTGCTCCTGCTGCTGCTGTTGCGGTTGTATGTTGTGCAGTGGGGTAGCAGCCTTCAGGGAGTTGTCCACCGGTGTGCACGTCTCGGAAGGAGAAGGCTGCATGTATCCGGCTCTTCCTGCTGGTGTTGTTGGTGCGGCTGTCGGTGCAGCTCCTGGAGTAGCCGCTGGAGCGGGTGGTGTGCCAAAGAGCTCATCGAGGGTGATGGGGTGTGATGAGCTTGGCATCTTATCGTAAGTAAAGATAGTTGAGTCGCTTGTGCTTTCAACGACTCCAGAACTCAAGCTCTTGTATAGTAGCTGACAATACTTCAGCAGCGCACACGCTTACTTAGTCCGATGTGTATGTGTGCGTGTGTGTGTGTGTGTGTGTGTGTGTGCGTTCTTCGTGTCGACGCGTTCTTTTCGAAGGAAAGAGGAAAATAGCGGAAAAAAGGGAAGAGAGATGGAAATGAACAAAGTGAAAGAAGTGTGGCGCAGGCGCGCGGCAAGACAGAACGCCAAATGCACGAGACGCACCTGTGGGTATGGAAAGATGCATACAATTGTTCACGTGCCGGGTTTGCGCAAGAAGGTAGAAAGAAAACAAAAAAGGAAATGCCTGTTCCCATACAACGAAACAATATCCCTGCAACTTTCGTTTCACGCCTCTCTGTGTCATTGCACTAGAGGAAGAGTAGGTTAGCCTTCCGCAGAAAACCAATGTGATCAAAACTGTTGATAAAAAGCGTTCTTTTCAACGACATTCTCTTTTTTTTTTGGATAGTAGCAATTAGGTCCACAACCTCACAGATTGAGAGTTTCTTTTAGTTTTGTTCCGCTTGCCGTCGCAGCGTGTACGGCAAAGGCCAATAGCACACGAAAGCAGTAGATGCATTTCCGTTTGTATCGTCGGGTTCTCCGTAGAAACACGCAGCAAACACGCAACGCGACCAAAAAAAAAAAAAGAAGGAAGTAATCAGACGTGGAAGTTGAGAAATGGGGTGAAGATTAAAGAATCTGTAAGGAAAGAAAAACGAAGAGGATGTTAAACACAACGACCGAAACCAACAGAGAAAAAAAAGAAACATCAAGTGAGTACGCACACTCGCCATAGAGATTGAAGTTTTGCGACGCCTGTCTGACACCACAAAGCTTCCATCGATATCGACACACATCAGAAGAAAAGAGACAAAAAAAAAACGAACAACATCGTAGCGCCGAGTGCATGCATGATGCTAACGCTCGCACGTGAGTGCCTCCTCTCCTCCTGTGAGACCAGGGAGTCCACGTCTGCTGCTGCTGCTGGGGATTGTTCACAGCGACCCTTCTCGACGCTTTTGTTTGTCTTGTTTACCAGGAGCTCATGCGGATGTTCTTGTTCGCCTCGTAGTCCTCGCGCATACTGTCCTCCATGCGGCCAGTGAGAATGCCGTAGTCGCGCTTCAGGTTGTCGATCTTCGTCTTGATCACGTTCTTGATGACACCCTTAGAGAGGTGGCCCTCACTCACAAGCCACGGCGCGGTGTGGCGCACCATGTTGAACTCGGGGTTGAGGTTCATGATGAAGGACTCCAGCACGAGCACTGCAAACAGCAGCGAGACGTACGGCGGGTCCATCTGCACGTTGTTGACGCGAATGCTCTCGAAAATCGACTGCAGGATGTTTGTCACGGCATTCTCGTCGTTGCGGGAGGGGCGGAAGTGCTTGAAGAGATTGGAGAGGTCGTTGCGGAAGAGCTCCGGGTCGGCGTACTCCTGGTGGTCCGACATGGCGAGCAGGCTGTCGGCGCACTGGACCGGGTTCCACCGCACAAAGGACTCCATCAGCTCATGCGTCACCTCGCCCTCGTGGTCCGTCAGCTGCTGGCACAGACCCACATCGATCATCGTCACCTTCGGCTCGTGCTGGTCGGAGCAGTCGATGAGGATGTTGCCGGGGTGCATGTCGCCGTGGATGAAGTTGTCGCGCAGCAACATCTTGCACCACGTGTTGAGGCCTTTGTTGGCCAGCACATCGCGCGCGTGCGGCGGCAGTGAGGCGAGGAACTCCGGGTTGGCCGGCTGGCCGTCGCAGAACGTCTCGACCAGCATCCGTTGCGTCGACATGAGAGGCTCGGGGAAGTCGACGTAGTGCTCCGACTTGAAGTTCTCGCGGAACTGCTCCAGGTTCTGCGCCTCCACGCGGAAGTCAAGCTGCGCGGCCAGGTGGCTTGAGAAGGCCAGCGAGAGCTGGGGAAGGCGGTAGCGGTCGAGGCTGGGGAAGTGCGCATCCACCCTCTTCGCGAGGTTGTTCAAGATGTTGAAGTCGAGCACGATTGTCTCGATGATCTGCGGGTGCATCACCTTCACCACCACCTTGCGGTTCGAGTTCCGCAGCTTCGCCAGGTGCACCTGGCCAATCGAGCCGGACCCAACCGTCTTCGGCTCAATCGTATCGAATACGGTGAAAGGGTCGGCGTGCAGCTCCTCACCCAGGATGCGCAGCGTGTCCTCGTAGGCGTGGATGTCCACCTCGTTGTACAGTCGCTTGAAGACGCGGCGGAACTCCGGCGCGAAGAGGTCCTCGCGGGTGCAGCTCCACTGCCCAATCTTCACAAAGACGGGGCCGGCGCGCTGCACCGCCGCCAGCAGCATCTCCAGCCAGCGGTCGTACCACGCCTTTCGCAGAGACATGATGAGGTAAAGCGCGGCGACAGGGAGAAAGATGAGGGCCAGCTGCACGATGCGCCAGCACACAGCGGTGCGGGACGGCGAGGCGATGATCTGGCCCTCCAGGATGAGGTTGCCAGACTCGTCGACGAGGGGCTTGAGGATGCGCACATGCGGGCGGGTGCGCTTGCGGTAGGAGACGTAGAGGGTGAGCCCGCCAGCGCCGACGACGGGAAGGCCGACCGCCACCGCCGCGGCCTTCGCGAGACGCGAACGGAAGAGTCTCAGTGTCATCTGTGTTTTGCACGTCCAGAGTGTTGCAATCGCACGCAGAAACTAAACAGCGGGGACTATCAAACCAACAGTGTAGAGCTCGTGGAAAAAGAAAAGAAAAACGCCTTTGCTATCAATCGGTTTCTTTCATGGACAACTTGTTTGGGGATAAACACAAGGGCCACTTTAAAAGCCTCTACGACAGGAGGATATAGTGGGAGAGAAAAAAAGGTGAGTAGTGAACCAGAGAACAAAAGCAAAGGTCGGAACCTAAACGTGACGGTGATACAAATAGGTATGAATCGGTGAATTCACAGTTTAAAGCTTTCACAGAGAGTGGCTTCTTTGTGTGTGTATAGGTTGGCGCACGTGTAGATGAAGTCAAAAAGTTGAAAACTGCAGTGTGTATATGAAACTCGCGTTGATCCACAAGACAGCAACTGGAAAGCACCACAACAGAAAGTGTATATGACGTTCTTTTTTGTCTCTTTCAACCAGGGATGTTGTGTGCGCTGCGGTGCAGAATGAAGTGGGAGGTGTATAAATTCTTTTTTTTTGGAAAAGGTTAATGTGCGTCAAAACACAAAAACTGACACAGCAGAAATAGTGAAGGTGCAGGAGGACAGCGTGGAAAGAAAGACAGTGGGGAAAAAAAATGGTTTGTATATCGGTTTCAAACACAGAGAGGGAATTCAACACATCCACTGTTGTTGTACGCTCACTTGTACCACGCAGATACATGAAAAACCACCTGGGAACCCCAGCACGGTGAAGGGCATTTTCTTCGCTCGCCACCTTAGGCAGACAGCGGTGCCGTCAGCCCCGCTGCCGTGATTGCCTCGTGAGGAGAACGTGAACAGAAAGACTCTCTGAAGGATGACAAATGCACCAAGCACTCTCAAAAACGAAAAAAAAAAAAAGCAACCTCGTTTCGTCGGTTGCTTTCAGCGCCTCAAGTATCACACAAACACACAAGCGAGTTCGCCAACACTGCTTGGCCGTTTTTCTGTTGAAGGCGTTGTTTTTTTTTTATCCGCAAGTATTACGGTTACGGCGAGGGGTGACCTCTCAGAGCGTCTACACGACTCGAAAACAAGAATACACAAAACAAGATAGAGGTAATGTAGAAAAAAAGGGAAAAGGAGGAAATCGAATCAAAAAAAGAAAGTGATCTTGAGAACATGCCAATCAATACACAGGTTCGCACCACACACACACACACACCAGAAAAAGAGACCGCAAAACACCATTAGCGTCGCAAACACCAAAGCACAACGGCAAACGCTTGCTACGTACACAACGGAAGCCGCGCTTTTGCTTTGATGCGACCACCAACACGCCACATACACTCGCACAAAGGAAGCGCAGATGCGCACCGAAAGACCATCAACGTGTTGACCCACGTGTCCTGAGTCTGATTTGGCTGCCATAGTCTAGCATAAAGGGTAAGCCGAAACCGACGTGGGGACATGAACACTTTTGCAGCAAGCGCAGCGACCACTACGGATCAACCGCCTTGCAGTCCGACTGAGCCGCTGCGAAGGGTCACGCCGGCCTCGCGCACCGTGCGACGCACGTACAGCTTAGATGCTCCACGTGATCTTTGCCATCCACTCCGCCGCCTTCTCCTGGTTGCCCTGTGCAAGCTCCAGGAACACCTCGAGGGTGCAGTAGGCGAACATCACATCCCGCTGTGGCGTGAACTCCGTCGCCCCTGACGGCGCCGCGTCGTAGATCTTGCGCAGCAGCGACTCCATGATGGAGTGTGCCTGGTTCCATGAGCCGGTGAGGATGTGGGAGACGGTGAGGTTCACGAAGAGCGCCTCGACACGGCTGCGCTGCGCCGCGTCAACCGGGTCGCTCGCCGAGCCCGTCACCAGCGCCGACAGCGACGCCCGCCGCAGAATCTTCATCGCGCGCTCCGGGTCGTTGAGGTGCACCAGTGCCTCGACCACGTAGATGAGCAGCGTAGCGTGCAGGTTCGCCGGCAGGGGGTGGCGCTCGTGCGCGTTCAGCAGCTCCTGCCCGGCCTCCGCGGCGGCCATGTAGTTGCGGCGGCTCAGCTCCAGCGCGATCCAGTACAGCATCGCGTACTGCAGCAGCGCCTCCTCGTGCGGGAATGCCTCGACAACGCTGCTGAAGGTGTGGCCCTTCGGCACGAGCAGGAAGAGTGCGTTTTGCACCGCCGCCGTCGCGATCTGCTCCAGCGCCGTCAGGCTCGGCAGCTCCTTGACCGCGTCTGTCACAGGGCCAGGCACGCTCGTTGCGCTCGGCAGCAGCAGGAACTCAAAGTTCGCGTACACCTTGCCGCTCTGCAGGAGCGCGCTGTACGTGTTCTGCTGGCGCTCGTAGTCGCCGCGGCGCTGCTTGCGGGCCTCCTGCTGCACACACGAGACGGCCGCCTCGGCGCAGCGCACCCAGAAGACCGCCGACGACTTCATCGCGTCTTGCACCGTGAGGAACTCCTGCAGTGCGCCATCGTAGTCCTCGCGCAGCAGCGCACAGAGACCCACGTTGTACTGGATCGGCGCCACGTAGTGCTTGCCGGCCGGGTTGCCGCCCGCGGTGGCCTCCGCCTTCGCAAAGCACAGGCTCGCCACGTTCAGCTTGTCCTCTGTGAGGGAGAAGACGCCTAGGTTGTTGAGGTAGACCGCCTGCTTCGCCGGGTCGTTCTCGCAGTCCTTGAAACTGTCGTGCAGGGAGCTGGAGTCGGCGAAGGCGGACGACATCAGCCGCATCAGCTCCGGCTCCGAGTTCAGCTTCTCCATGCACATCTTCAACACCTTCTGCACCAGCTCCTCGTCGTTGCGGCTCGCCATGCGGGCAGGCGCCTTGCGCATCGGCTTGGTGAGGGTGTTGAAGAGGCAGACGCTGTACACGAGCGTGGGCAGGGCCACGTCGTCGGCGTGCTCGAGGATACGTCGCAGCAACAGCACCGCCTCGTGTGCCTGTCCGCTGCGGGCAAAGAGCAGCGCCTGGTTGTAGACCGCCGTCTCGTGGCCCTCGTACTGCAACATCAGGCCCGGCGCCTTCAGGTTCGGATCCTCGCCGTTGCCGTCCGCGCTCGCCCGCAGCGCCGACAGGGCCTGCTCGCCGGTCAGCTGGCTTTGCAGGTAGCGGACCGTTACTAAGTTGTGCTGCACCTTCATATCGTCCTGCGGCATGGCGCGAAGCACCTTCTCCGCCTCGCTATAGTTGCCGGCGTCAAAGGCCGTCTTGGCCTCCGCGAGGCGCGTCTTCAGGGCGTCCGCCATTGCGTGTGTGTGTGTGTGTGTGTTTGTGGGTGGGTGGACTTTGACTTGTGCAGAGTTGTAGCGAGCAACGGTAGAACTAAAGAAAAAAAAAGAGGACGCAAAACAGCAAAACGTGTTGGTTTTTTTTTCCCTTTTTGGTTGTTTGATCCTCTCTATCGTTGGATCTGTCTTGGAAGACGACTGTGTTTCGAGCAACAAGTAGCGGATCACAGTTGAGGCGCGTACTGGTGTGTGTAAAACAACGAGGTGTAGTCTAGCAGGACCGAGAAGGCAAAAAAAGGAAAAGAAAAAGATCAGGCTTGCCCTCTCTCGACTGGAGGCAGCACGCGTGACCAACTACGTGACGTGGAGCACAAAACGTGAATGAGACGAACGCAGAGGATTAAAACAACCACGGTTGTCTTTTTTCTCTCTTTGAAGTGTTCTTATGTTGTTGTTCTCAAAGTGAAAGAGGAAACGGAAGAGTGGTGAATGGAAAGCACAAGCGCAGTGGTGCCTAAAGCTTAGTGATGCACTGTTGTTGTATTTTGTTCCGTTTATTTTTGTGTGTGTGTATGATGGGTGAAGCTGAAGTGATCAAATAGCAAAGAGTCAATAGCCGTAGCAGAAGAAGAAGACGATAGTAGAACAAGTACCGTACTTGTAGAGGTGGCGTGCATTGCGTGGGTCCACCAAACGATAGCGTAGGGAAACAAAAGATATTTACTCGCAGGCAATGCGTTGAAAAGGTGACGCCGCAAACAGTGCAAAGTAATCAGCTCCCATAAAAAGCGCAAAGGTCTAGCACGGCACTTGTTATTTTCCCTTTTTTTAAGGTGAATTTTTTTTCAAGTTGTCAACATCTATGAGAAACAGCTGATAGAACACGAAGAGCAAATACAGTACAAGAAGCAATAAAAAAGGGAGAAAACGAAAAATAACATTTGGGGGAAACGATCCACTACTGGTGGCAAGCACACTTTCATTACCTTCTAGTTTACATGGGAGAAGAATCACGTGGCACTAACGCTCCGGCGCCAGCATCTTCTTGAACTCCTCACGGGATATCTGATCGTCGCGATCAATCGCGTCGCACTCGCGAATGAGCTCCTGCAGCACGTCTTCCGGAATGTCCTCTCCAACCTCCGCGGCGACCCGCTTCAAGTCCTCCAGCGTAATAAACTCTGACTTGCCATCGGTAAAGAGGGGGAAGGCGAGGTCGAGCTCCGCCGCGTTGTCCTCGGCGAAGAACTTCTGACGCATGATGTCCTCGAACTCACTCAACACGAGGTTGCTAGAGACGCCGCCGCGGTCCATCTCCGCCACTAGCTTGCGCACCGCGTCCTTGTCCGGCTCGTAGCCCAGCGCACGCATGGCCACCTTCAAGTCATTCGGTGTGATGGTGTTCACGCCGTTGACATCCAGCACGTGGAACGCTTCCTCAATGTCTTGTTTTTGCTGCGGCGTCAGGTCGCGCGGGAGTCGTTGCTTGTCAGCAGTCGAGTAGGCTGTGTTGTTCATGTTGCTGTTGTCTGTATGTGTGTAATGATTTCGCCAAGCACCGTGGTTGTCCTGGTAGAAGTAGAATTAAAAAGTTACCTGCAGATTGTAATGCTGCGTTCGTACAGACCAAAACTCAAAGAAAGCAAAAAGATGATGCGTAAACGAGGAAAAAAAAGATGCCCAAAGGAGTTGGAGCGCATAGGCAGTCGAGAAACGCTCCAAAAAGCACGAAGCGAAGCGCAATTCCATCGCAAACGTCTGTGGATCATCTCACGTGACCAAAGACACTCAGACGCTCTCGTGCTCCGAAATTTACATCGCAGAGGCCACTGCTGCAGCTGTGGGAAGATCGAAACAGATTGGAGTCCATCTTTCTTTCTTACAGAATAGTCAGAGTGACACCGAAAGGCAATGAAATAATAACATGGAATAGAGAGAGAAAAGACTCGTTGGTTTCTGCACGCAGATTATCTTTTTTTTTTTTCTTGGTTGAGTCTGATGATTCACAATGAAGAAGAGAGATAAATATAGTTGGACGAGCCCAAAAGAAAAGAAAAAAGATGAAAAAAATAATTAAAAATGAAGGGACTGACGAAACACGGCAACGATTCATCAATCAAAGCGGAAGGGGTTTTTTTTGCTACTAGACAACCGACGACGTGGGCAAGAAGGCAATAAAGAAAGTGTCATTCAGGTGGGACTGAGATCAGTTTTGCCACGAGAAATCATCCAAAGATATTTCATGCATCTTTTCTGGAGGTTTTTTCCTGCACGACACGCACGCATGCGTGCGTGGAGTGACGTGCAAGGGATCAAAAGAGCAATGGAACATCGGCCAGTTCTTCCACGTGTGCATCGTAGCCGTAGTAACCGTTCACATCACCAACACTCCTCCTCGTCCTCTACGACCACCGAACTCGTGAGAGTGTGCGTAGCGAGGAAGAGGAAGAATGCAGACGACGTGAACGAAGAGTGGGTTGGTGGTTTGTATACGAAGACAGCGCAGGTGAGTCGCTCAACAAGCCGAAAGAACGCAAGCAGAGAGAGAAAGAGCAAGCACAAGCGAGATCGCCTTCTCCATCACTTCCAAAAAAAAAGAAAGTGAAAGACAGCATTGCTCTCCGACTCTGTTGAGCTGATATATTTTCTACATCAGAATCTCACCTGCTTACCGCCGTCAACCGCCACCCGCACACCCGCCGCTGATCGATGGTTTCGGCAGCGAGTGGATGTTACCGCCTCGCCGGTTCACCGCCGCCGCCCAGCCGCTATCGCCGCTGTTGCGGTTGTTGCCGCGGCCGCCCAGGGTCTGACCGCCACCGCGGCTCAGCAGCCCGCGAAGACGGCTCATCAACCCACCGTTGTTGTTGTTAGCACCTGGAGTTGGGTGTTGGTGTTCCTCGACCGTCTGCGCCATCGGCTGCAGAGAGAAGAAGGTTTGCAAAAACAGCATCAACGCGGACCAGAGGGCGAGCACGAAGCCCTCCAAGGTGAAGGGCTTCTTCTCCACCACCCGGCCGTTGTGGATGTACGCCATATGGGACACTTCAGTGAGCAGCGTGGGTAAAAAAGAAAAACAGTGGTGAGCAAAGAGCGGGAGTAGAAGCGTTGAGTTGTAGAAGTAGCTTTCCTTCTCCTTGTATTCATTGAAAAAACTTTTTGTACCTCCTCCTTTACCACAGCAGCATGGAAAAGTCTTTTTGTTCAATCAGTGTTTCCCAAGCGTAAGATTGCAAGCGAAAGCATGAGTTCGATCAGTGTTGAGCCTTTAACCACTCGCAATTTATATTCAAGCACTTCAGTTTTTATTTTCCTTTTGTGTTATTATTGTTCTTGTGAGAAAGCTAAGTAGTAAGAGTGAAGAAGAACGCGACGTTGCATCGAGCAACAAAAAGTGCGTGTCAGCGTCGAGGTATGCTCCGCGGTGGCTGACTGCGGCGCGGCGTGTTGCGCATACGCGCAGAACTTAACCCAGCACGAGCTGCAATGACGACATTCGCGGGAAACCAGCGGCGCCGCAAGGACGGCGACGAACGCATAAGGAAAAAAAAGAGGTGAAAGCGGAGTGAAGCAGCAGTATGCAAAGAAAGGAGCCCGAGACGCCTCTCACTAGACCATGGTGCGGCGCAACGCGGCAGCCGGGTCTCCACGCTCCAAGGACTCCAGGAGCACACACGCGCGACAGAGTCGCTGACTCGTCACGTAGCCGCACTTCTCGCACGGCTTCGGCGCGCCGCTTGTTGGCACGGCGTCGTGTGCCTGCACCTCGAGGTGTTCGCCTGTGTACACGGTGTCCGCGATGCAGCGCGGCCGCAGTGCCTCCAAGTCCTTCACCAGCGTCCGCGCCGTCCCGCGAAACGCCTCCTTCGCGTACGTGCACTCCGTCGTGAAGTAGTCGAGCTTCTTGAAGTGGGCGTAGAGCACGATCTCCTTCTCGTAGGCGTACTTGAGTGGCTTGACGCGAGGCAGGATGCCGTCACCGGCGCTCACGGCACTGGTGCAGCGCGACAGCCGCGGTGCATCGGCACGCAGGAAGTTCATCAAGATTGTCTCCGCGAGATCGTCGGCGTTGTGGCCCGTTGCGATCTTGTCCGCCTTCACCAGTGCGGCGCCTTTTTCCAGTGCCTGACGGCGGAAGACACCGCAGAAGGTGCAGTTGTTGCGCAGCCCCACCACCCGCACAATGTCATCCATCGTCCAGCCAAAGATGTCCTGATACGAGAGGATGTGCAGCGGCAGCCCGTAGCACGTCGAGTTGCGCTTCACCGTCTCCAGGCTGTCGTCGCGGTAGCCAACGATGCCCTCGTCGATGCTGACCAGCTCAATGCGAATGCCGTAACTGTGCCGCTTGTTCAGCGTGTCGAGGAGGTGAATGAGGACCGTGCTGTCCTTGCCTCCGCTGGCGCCGGAGGCCACAACGTCACCAGGGGAAAAGAGATTCTCCTGGACGATGGTCTCGTGCACCTCCGTCTCAAAGAGGTCGAAGAAACACTCGCGGCACAGCAGCTGGCCATTACGCGGTCGCTTCAAGGCAGCCCGCTCGGTGTTGCACTTGCTGCACAGGAACTTCGGCGGCATCCTTGTCGCTGTTTGTGTTTGTGTAGATGTGTGTGTGTGTGTGTGTAGTTTCCTTTTCCGTTTAATACGTTTCAGTGCGGGTGCGGGCAATCCAGTCGACACTGATTGGGCGTGGTAGAACGCAGGGAGGGCAGACCATGGAAAGCATGAATAGAGTGGAGGACACACCAAAGGGCAACCGCTAGCGGAGCAGAAAGTGGAAGCGTATTGTGCGCCGAGACGCCCGCAGAAACGTTTATGGATCAGCATCGACAAAGCCGAGCTCTCTTCGACGCATTAAGTACGATGCACACTGCTTCCGCAGTCACGAAGCTTATCTTACTCGGCACGCGTGTTTATTATTCCTTTCCTATTTTTTTTTTTGGCATTCTTCTTCTCATAGTCTCTGCGACGCCAGTGGCGCATGATAGTCTATGCCAAATAAAGCTATCTCCAAGGCGACCGTGGCACCACAACGTTTGGCTTTGCGTGCAGCATGGCCATGACACGATCCTCAATGAGCCTTCTAGGGTTTGTCTGCTCCTGTTGCACATCTACTGCGAAGGTAGCGGTGCGAGGCAGCACCGTGGAGGGATGTGCCACGTGCGACGCCGAACCTTCCTGGGACAACGAAAGGGTCGAGGCAGCGGAGGGTTTCGCGAGGCATGGGGCCGTGACGGCCTTGCCAGGCGTCCCGGTATACGTTGCTGTGGGGATGTGCCCAAAGATACCACGACCCGCGTGTTGGGCATCTGCCACCACCGACATGTGCGTGCTGCTGCTGCCACCACCTGCAACGGGGCCACCGCCTTCATTCATCCCGCTCACTGTGGACGCCGTCGCCATCACGGCAGAGGCACCGGCGTTGTGGTGGAGGAAGGACGCAATGTCGGAGTAGTACGCGCTCTCCTCTGCCGAGGCGGCCCGCTGAATGGAGATGGTGGGGCCAGGCGGTTGCGTGCCCACCCTCTCCCGAGCATACGTCGCGTGTGGTTGTGGGGCCTGTTGCGGTGGTTGGGCCTGAGGTGTCCCGAGCAAAGGGACTGCTGCCGCAGACGCGGGTGCCTCCTCCTTGGCAGACGCCACCGTGCCATCCGACACGCGCGACGACGCCATCACGCGCGGTGGGGCAGGTGCCAGCAACGTCAGTGTTGGTGGTGCTTGAATGGAGTGCTGCGGCAATCTCTGCTGCACCTCCGCCACGTTCGCCCAGAGCGCGGCGACGGACTCGCTCAGCGCGGCCTGTTCGCTGTGCCACTCCCGCGTGTGCCGCTGCAGCGTCGCCTCCACCGCCGCCGCCTGCTCCATGGAGCGGCGCACCAGGCCGTTGCACGCCCCCTGCTGTGCCGCGACCTGCCGAGCCAAATCTGCGTTGGCGTGCAGCAAGGCGTTGTACTGCTCCTGCTGCTTCTGCACGAGGTTCTGCACCTGCTGGAGGGACGTGCAGAGGCGCGACACCGTCATGGCCAGCTCGCTTGACGGGGGCACGCCGTCGTACGCTGTCGTCTGCTCGGGTTCGCTGTGAACGGCACGCACGTACCGCCCCGACGTGTCCTCCTCCGTTTGCTGAGCGGAGGTGGCGTTGCCGCTGCCACGCAGGCGGATGGCGAAGCTGCTGATCTGCGGTGTTGGCCGGTGCGACGAGGCCCGCGATGTCGACGAGGCCGCAGCCGAGTTCACTGAGGTCCCTTGGCGCCGACTTCCTCCATCGATGTCGCGTTCATCGTGCAACATCTGCGGTGCGTCCTTCGCACTCTGCGACCGCGTGCGCTCGTTGGTCGGCGCAGCGTGAGTGTGAGCCAGCTGCGAAGTCGAGCGCCGTTCCGCGCTTTCTCGAGTCGTCACCGACGCCGCAGCGACACTAGGGGCTTTGTCGTTCCGTGAGCTTTTCGAGCGACTGCTGCGCAACGACGCACGCGCAGCCGGCTCTGCACACTGCCGCTCTCCTGCAGTGTGTCTGGCCACCGCGGAAGCTGAGCGGTGCGATGACGCGATGGACGGTCGCGACCGCTCGCTCCGCCTCTCCTCTTTCTCGCGCGCTGCGTGATGACTCACCTCCTCGCTGTGGGTGTCGTTGCGGTCGGCCTGCGTGAGGTTGACGTGCACCGCAGGTGGCGGCGGCGAGGCAAGTGGGGAGATGCCGCCCATGGCGCTCGGGGCCGCCCACGAGCCCGACGGCCGCCGCCGCGCCTCCTCGCCGGTCGGTTCGTTTTCCTCGTACGTCGACGACGACGTCGCCGAAGTCGGCGAGCGCGATGGCGCGATGTCGATGGTGAGGGAGGTGCTCGGGTACATGAGCTGCCGCACGATGGCCGCATCTTGCTGCTCCGGTGAGACGGCGGTGATGGGCACAGCAGTGCCAGCAGCCGCATGAGCCGCGAAGCGCGGTCGCGTCACCCTGCCGCCGCTGCCACCGCTGCCACTCTTCGAACGCGTCAGCAAACTTAGCTTGTTGAGTTGGTTGTAGAACTCCAGCCCACTGACCGGCTTTGCTTTCGGTGGGCTGGGTGAGGTGGAACGTTGCGAGCGTGGCTGTGACTTGGCCAGCGGCGAGCGGCCCTCGCACGAGAGGAGGTGGTGCTTCATGCCGTCGAAGCGCATGGCCTCGCCGCAGTAAGGGCACACTGTCAGCGTGCTCATAGATTTCTTTCTTTGTTGCTTGAAGTAAAGAGGAAATGTGATCGGTGTCTGAAATCTAGAAGAAGCAAGAAGAACAACAATGCATGCACGTTTGGAAAAGGGTGGCTTCAGAGTTGGAAGTCGCTGCACAGTTGGCAACTATCTAGAGGAGGAAGAAAAAAAAAGAATGTAGTTACAGTTGTCTAGACTATGTAAATAGTGCGTCTATGGAGAAAGAAAAGCAACGCGAAAGCGCCGTGCTTTTGTAATTTTTTATCGGAAGCGTCTAGGACTCCTTAGCAAATGCGTGGACTCCGTGCTAGTGCCTTTTTGCCAAGTAAATACGGCACTGCCTATGCTTACGGTACCTATCGAGAGTGA